>BQNB010016891.1:0-70889 GCA_026074375.1 Tanacetum coccineum | reverse complement strand
GTATACACATATACTTGGCAACCATGTTTTTTATGGCCGGAAGTCTCATTCTTTCATATCTATATGAATTTTTATCTTTCACTAATATAAAGTCAAAATATTAGTAATCGTGGAGGATGCTTTGTTATAAAATATTTGCGATGTCAATTTCCCCAGTAATATATTATAGTATGTCTTTTGGTGCAGGGTAAGATCATTAAGTTTCCGATGCCGAAAAACAAAACTGGAAGAAGTGTTAATTCAGAAGTAAGTAATAGGAAAGAATATCGCAGATACGATCTTGCTTCAGTAAAGATGTTTTTGATTTTCATGTCTATAACAAAAGTGACTATTATAATAAGATAAGTATGCCTCTAGATATCAGGGATGTTTGGTATTGCTTATTTAAATTGTTTATGATATCTTAAACAAATGGTAATTTTTATCTTTCCTTCTTTCATATCGTAATTTTAGTTGGATTTCGCTTCGTTGACCCAATGGAACTTCCCTATCTCAGAAAATATAAAACGGATTAGCTGATAAGGTGACACAACTAAGGTACTATACATTGCATATTGACGATGGTGATCTGATTATTACATTTTTTAATCGTACTTCTGAACTAAAATGAGTAAATATAAACCCTATCTTCCATCTTGACAATTTCGCCTTGGTGACGATGAGTAGGGCGGTTGGAAGAGGATTTGGTCGAGCGTATGCATTACAACAGTAGTAGACAGGATTGGTTTACATATTAATGAGTCAGTTTAGCAGATGTTTGTACACAATGGGTCAAATGGGAAATAAAAAAGGCCGTAAGTTAGACCTATTAACATACTTTAGAAAAAATATACCTATATTTGAGAGACACGTACAATTTACTCATACGTGTACTTGCGATGGCCATTGTTATGGTGAGGAATTTGGGATTGTGTTGCTTACCGCGCTTCTAAATGGTAGATAATCAGTTTTGATGGTTGGAGTAGAGCAATCTTAATCATCTTTTATTGTATGCTTGCAAAATCATTTCTCATGTAGTTTATTCATTATTTATTTGTAGGTTATTCAAAATGCATTATTTGTTGACTTAAGTACGTATGTTTTAGACTGTAGCCGATTAATTAGACACATAATCATTTCTCGTGTAGTTTATTCATTATTTTGTGGTTACATTTGTCGACTTCAACTGTTGATATGCATTGTTTTGGTTGGTCTTTGTACAGATTAATTGGGCACACTGGAAATGCTAAATCGTTCAGTCGTCACCCTTCCAACAGTGGTAGAATTTGCTGACAATTTTATGAAGGATGTACAAGAAAGAGCGATACAGAGGTGTGATCCGGTTAATACGCCTATGGAAATTGTGGCTTGGAGCAATTGGTGGAGATTTGTACATTATAAAACCATCCAAATGTAGTCAGCTGACGGTAGTATCAACCTTGACAACTTCTAATATGATGATTGGAGCCTCACCAAGGTATATGTGTTAGCCTAAGCACCTTTACGAATAGGTGGCTACACGTTATCTTGGATTATTTGATACTAGATTGAACGATATGGTACTAAATCTTGATAGTACTACATCATATAATTTTAATTGAAGGGGAAAATGATGTTGAATATGAAAGAACTTGGAGTAAGAAAGAATCCTTAAGGATTTGATCAAATATGCAGGTTATGAGGTACATTCATACATTCGACTCTTTATTGCTTAACTAAACTCCCACACTAAATAATGATTGTAAACAATTGAATTAGGTTGCACTATATAAGAAACTAAGAGCAAATTGATTCATTGAAACTATTCCAAAGAATGCTCCCGGAATGGATTCAAGTCAAGAATGGTGATAACATGGGCTAGAACAAGTCCCATATACTGTTAGCCACAAATTTCATTTCATCATGTGATCTCCCAAACTTAGCCTTGACATATACAGCATTTTTATTTTCATATGCATTGCTATAAGTAGGAAGTCTTATAAATGTACTATGTTGATATAGCTTTTGGGTTTCATTTGGTACGTCTAATGAGTGTGTAACTATGAGAAAGAAAGAAACACAAGAACTAATATTGGAAGTAGCATGCAAATGAGTCTAATATCTTAGGGGATGTTGTATCTGAATAAAAGATTGTTGCAATAATAAGCTTTTTGATATATGTATAAGTAAATAGAATACTATTAATAATAATTTTCACCAAACACCCTTTAGATATTTGTATAGTTAAATAGTTATCTTCTTTGGCAAGGTATGCTACTTTTGATCCATTTTAAATGTATGTCTTTAGTTTTTGGATTGTTTAGTAACGGCTTTGTGGTCCATGTGTTTAGGTCGGTTAAGATGGATGGTGTTTGTTGGAAACACGAAAAGTGTCGGTCACTTCCAAGTTGTAACAGGTCTTAGCTCATAGTTAGTATAATTGTTAGATTAATAATCTAGTTCGGCCTAAGGCCCATGGGAGGCCCAACTCAGCCCATGGCCGGCCTCTATAGTATATATATGCCCTCTCCTAGCCTTGGAGAGGGTTGGTTGTTCCATTTTTCCATTCACTTCATTTATACAATTTTTTTTTTTTTTACTCATTCACCTTCATTTTATACGAAATCATAACCATTTTCCCAATCATCTCTTCCTCTCTAACATCCAACCCACATCTCATACTCTTTTACTTGTTTGAATCTAAAGATTACTAAAATTCTATAATTGGGTATCAAGAGGCCCCATGGAGTGGTGTGTTTTAGTTTTTTTGTGTTTGATTTGTGTTCAAAACCATTACAAAGAGCAAATTAGTTGATTAAAAATTTTAAAATTTTTTGGCTTAAAAACCTTAAAGTTTTCATTTTTATTGTTCCTATAGGGTTAGTAATACTAGTTGTACAAGAATTTTTGCTAAAAACCATTAAAAATCGTGTCTTTTTTAGTTTTGAAAATTTGGGTTTCGTACTAGTTAGAACCGAACTAGAGAATCGAACAAGAGAACCGAACTAGAGCACCGAACGAGATAACCGAACGAGCAGTTGCATAGGTTGAACCGAACAAGCTTCATCAGTGTCAACCGAACGAGTGCTTTCTAGTTAGAATCGAACGAGTGCTTTCTAGTTAGAATCGAACGAGTGCTTTCTAGTTAGAATCGAACGAGTGCTTTCTAGTTAGAATCGAACGAGTGTTCTCTAGTTAGAACCGAACGAGTGTTTTTCACTAGTTAGAACCGAACGAGAGGACCGAACTAGTGGACCGAATGAGAGGACCAAACTAGAGGACCGAATGAGAGGACTGAACCAGTGGAAAAAAAAATTAGTTTAAACTTAACAAACTCAATTTTAAATTATACGGTTATTTCTTTGACTTGTAAAATCCCGTGAAACAAACACTTGTTTTCCCGGTTTTGTCAAGAATTGTAAAATCCCGTGTAGTTTTAATTCAAGACTCAACAATCACGTAACCAAACACAATTTCTTTCTACCACCGATCGATCAATTTGTAATCTTTTGATATCACAATGACGTCTCTTGCTGATAAATCACTTCTCTCTGGAGGAGACAACAAACCACCGATGCTTGAAAAACACTTGTATGATTCATGGAAAAGCAGAATGGAACTTTATATGATGAATAGACCACATGGAAGAATGATACTTGCATCTGTTGAAAAAGGACCACTTGTTTGGCCTTCAATCACTGAGGATGGAGTAACAAGGCTTAAGGAATATGTTGAACTAACTCTAGCTAAAGCTATTCAAGCAGATTGCGACATCAAAGCTATAAACATCATTCTCCAAGGTCTACCAACTGAAATCTATGCCCTTGTAAGTCAACATCGTGTGGCAAAAGATCTTTGGGATAAGATCAAACTACTGATGCAAGGAATGTCATTAACAAAACAAGAACGTGAGTGCAAGCTGTATGATGAATTTGATAAGTTCACTTACAAGAAAGGAGAGACGTTACATAAGTACTACTTGAGGTTCACTCTGTTACTCAATGATATGAACATTTACAAGATGCCATTGGAGCAGTTTCAAGTTAACACCAAGTTCTTAAACACTCTTTTTGATGAATGGAGCAAATTTGTTACTGATGTTAAACTGGTCAAAGACTTGCATACTACAAATTTTGATCAACTTCATGCTCACCTACAACAACATGAACGACATGCAAATGAAGTTCATTTGATGCATGGACGCAACCCCGATCCTCTTGCTTTAGTTGCATCTCACCAATTAACTCAGTCAGCTTATCAATCTCATCTACACCCTCATCAACAGTCTCTATCTCAACTTCACGTTTCACCATATCAGTCTTCATAGTTGGTTACACCTTATCAACCTCAACAATTCATAACCAATCATTCAACACCTCTTTCATTTACTTATCCAACAAATGAGTATCAATTCACCGTTCACCACAACGCTTATTCTTAACAACCATCAATCCCACAATTGGAATATGCTCCCACAACCTATCAACAGCAACAACCTGAATTTTCCTAACCAGACTCCAGTCTAGTTGTTCCAATGTTCCAGAAGGGGGATGATCCAATTGACGCAATTAATCACATGATGTCATTCTTAACTGTTGTTGTCATATCCCGGTATCCTACTACGAACAATCAGCTAAGGACTTCGTCAAACCCTCGTCAACAAGCTACCATTTATGATGGAAAAGTAACCGTGCAACCTGTTCAGGGGAGACAAACTACTTATGCTGCTGGAACAACAAGAAAATACACACCTGGTGCAAGTGGTAGCAACACGGGGAAACAACGGACTGTTATTTGTTACAATTGCAAAGGGGAGGGTCATATTGCCAAGCAGTGCACTAAGCCCAAGAGGAAAAGGGATGAAACATGGTTCAACGATAAAGTGTTGTTGGTTCAAGCTCAAGCAAGTGGTCAAGCTTTAACAGAGGAGGAAATAGCATTTTTGGCAGATCCAGGACTTCCTGACATTCAAACCTCTCAGACAGTCATCACCCACAATGCTGCTTATCAAGCTGATGATCTGGATGCCTATGACTCTGATTGTGATGAACTCAATTCAGCCAAGATTGCTCTCATGGCCAATCTCTCAAGGAATGGCTCAGATGCACTCACTGAGGTACACAATCAAGATAATCTGAACTATGACTTATTCAATCAAAGTGAGTAGATCATGACGTCTTCTGAACAGTCTAATGATGTGAGTTAGTCAGAAACTAATATAACCAGTGATAGCAATATCATTCCTTATTCTCAGTATCTGAGTGAAACACAACAAGAAACTATCCAGAATTCTAACTCTTCTGCTCAACAAGATGTCCTGATATTGTCTATGTTTGACCAATTAAGTACCCAAGTGACGCATTGCACCACTGTTAATAAAGCTTTGACTACCGAGCTTGACAGATATAAAGAAGAGGTTAAAGATTTGAAAGAAAAGCAAAATGTTGAAAACAGTTTTTCAGGATCAAATGAACAGTTTGCCGAGATTGTACGTCTTAAGCAAAATCTTTTCGAACAAGTGCAAGAAAAGGATTGTTTAATGAAAACAGTTTCTGAACTCAAAAATGATTTGAAATTGGAAGAAAACAGAAATATTGATAGAGAAATTGCTTTAGAAAAGAAAATTAAGCAACTTGACAACATCATTTTCAAAAGAGGTCAATCTGCGCAAACTGTTCATATGATGACTAAATCCAAAATTTGTTATGATCATTCCACGAAACAAGCTCTCGGTTTTGAAAAACCTTTCTATCTGAAGAAAGCTCGGGAGTCAAAGCCACAGCTGTATGACGGGAATACCATTCTTAAAATGGATACTATTGTGATTCCTGATTCTGATGAAACATTAATGCTTTGTGAAGAGAGTCGTTCAAAAATGCTTTTGAAAGAACAAGATCCATTGTTTGAGAAACATAGAGTGAACACGAAACCCATCAATTATGCCATTCTTAATAACGATTACTACAAACGATTTGTTCGACAAACTGATTTATATAGTGAACATGCCTATTGGAAAGCGACTTCGGTCCCAGCTTTAGACCCATCTCATTCTTCCACAACCGTCATAGTTGAGGTTCCAAAAGAACTTCCTAAAGTAAGTATGGTGAATACTAGCTTGAAAGAGCTTAAACGTTATCTTACTGGCTTTGATCAGGTTGTCAAAGAAAGAACCACTGCCACAGCTATCACTGAGGGCACGTGGGGGTTTGAACATACAAAGGCTTGTTTTCGAGATGAAATCATTCCGTTTATAAAAGAATTAAAAGATATCTTCAATAACTTCAACCAATACTTGGTTGGAAGAACTTACCGATGTCCAAAAAGTCTTTTATCAAATGGAACAGGCTGTCGAACAACATCGCTTGGAGTCCAGAACTTTCAAAGTTAAAATGAATCAAGTTTTGAGTGAAAATGAACGACTCTTGGCACAAGCCATTGATAAGGATATTGTAAAGACTGTTGTGAATTTGTCTGTGAATGCAAGTGGTGAAACTGTGAATGAATGTCAAAAGTGTCTCAAACATAAGACTGAGCTTCTCAATAAAAAGGATTTTGTTGATAGAGAAACTTACGATAAACTTTGCAAGTGTTTTACAACTCTAGAAAAACATTGCATCACTTTGGAAGTTTGATTCCTCACTCAAATCAAGAAAATTTTCAACAAGAAAACAGTGTTTTAAATCAAAATGCTCCAAGTTTTACTCAGTTGTTTGAATTAAGTGAATTGAAAGCCAAGTCTCCCCCCCCCCCCCCCCCCCCCCACCCACCCCCCCCCCCCACCCCCCCCCCCCCCCCCCACCCCCCCCCCCACCCCCCCCCCCCCCCCCCCCCCCCCCCCCCCACCCCCCCCCCCCCCACCCCCCCCCCCCCCCACCCCCCCCCCCCCCCCCCCCCCCCACCCCCCCACCCCCCCCCCCCCCCCCCCCCCCCCCCCCCCCCCCCCCCCCCCCCCCCCCCCCCCCCCCCCCCCCCCACCCCCCCCCCCCCCCCCCCCCCCCCCCCCCCCCCCCCACCCCCCCACCCCCCCCCCATCAATTATGCGATTCTTAATAACGATTACTACAAACGATTTGTTCGACAAACTGATTTATATTGTGAACAAGCCTATTGGAAAGCGACTTCGGTCCCACCTTTAGACCCATCTCATTCTTCCACAACCGTCATAGTTGAGGTTCCAAAAGAACTTCCTACAGTAAGTATGGTCAATACTAGCTTGAAAAAGCTTAAACGCCATCTTACTGGCTTTGATCTGGTTGTCAAAGAAAGAACCACTGCCACAGCTATCACTGAGGGCACGTGGGGGTTTGAACATACAAAGGCTTGTTTTCGAGATGAAATTATTCCGTTTGTAAAAGAATTAAAAGATATCTTCAATAACTTCAACCAATACTTGGTTGAAGAACTTGCCGATGTCCAAAAAGTCTTTTATCAAATGGAACAGGCTGTCGAACAACATCGCTTGGAGTCCAGAACTTTCGAAGTTAAAATGAATCAAGTTTTGAGTGAAAATGAACGACTCTTGGCACAAGCTATTGATAAGGATATTGTAAAGACTGTTGTGAATTTATCTGTGAATGCAAATGGTGAAAATGTGACTGAATGTCAAAAGTGTCTCGAACTTGAGACTGAGCTTGTCAAGAAAAAGGATTTTGTGGATAAAGAAACATACGATAATCTTTGCAAGTGTTTTACAACTCTTGAAAAACATTGCATCACTTTGGAAGCTGATTCTCAACTTAATCAAGAAATTTTTCAACAAGAAAACAGTGTTTTAAATCAAAATGCTCCGAGTTTTACTCAGTTGTTCGAATTAAGTGAATTGAAAGCTCAGTCTCAAGCAAAAGACACAGTCATTGTCAAGTTGAAAGAGCAAATTAAGTCCTTAAGAGGAAATGGGGAGGATAGCTCAGTCAAAATGGACATGGATGAAATAGAGACACTTAACATAGAATTGGAACATAGAGTGACAAAACTTGTTACTGAGAATGAGCATTTGAAACAGACTTATAAACAACTTTATGACTCGATTAAACCAAAACGTGTTCAATCAAAAGAACAATGTGATGCGTTAATTAAACAAGTCAATATAAAGTCTGGGGAGATTTCTGATTTAAATGCAAAACTTCAGGAACAAGGTTTGGTCATAGCAGCCTTAAAAAATGAGTTAAGGAAACTTAAAGGAAAAGCGATAGATAACAAGGAGACTGTGACCCACTCTGTTGATCCAAACGTGTCTAAGGATAACATGGAACCAATCACACCCAAATTGTTGAACAAAAGGACTGCTCACTCTTCGTATATTAAGCATACCCAGGAAGAAGCTTTGGTCCTTAGGGATATAGTCGAACATGTAAAAGCAAATTATCCTCAAGATCCACTTTTAGAGTCTGCCTTTAGGTATACCAAAGTCATTCAGGATTTGCTTTCACACATAAGTAGATCATGCCCTAGCGTCAACAATTGTGGTCCTCAATTAATTGAGGTCATACCAAGGAAAAAGGACAAGCAGGTTAGGTTTGCTGAATCACTCACATCCAAAGAAAACACAAAACCAGTCTCGAATTCAAACATAGTTTCTAACAAGCGTGTGTTGCATTCTACAGGAGTAAGACTTTCTACTAGTGCTAGCGGATCACAGCCTTCAGGCAATACCAAGAATGATAGGATTCTGCAAACACCAAGTAGTAATTCGAAGAATAAAGTAGAAGCTCACCCTAGGAACGTTAAATCTAGTTTGAATAAAAAGAATGGTACTGTTAATGTTCATGGATCTGCGGTTGTGCAGAATCTCAAGAAACAAGATAATTCTGATTATGTCTGTATTCACCGTGATGATTGCATGCCTTCTGATAACTTGTGTGTTTCTAATGCTGTGAATGTTGTGAAATCTCGTGCTAAATCTAAAAAGAATAAATCTAAGAAAGATATTTGGAAACCAACAGGAAAGGTGTTCACTCAAATAGGATATATTTGGAAACCTACCGGTCGGACCTTCACTATTGTAGGAAATGCGTGCCCTTTAACTAGGATTACCACTACTAATGATAGTGGCCGTTTAGGAATATCAATAGCTCTAGATTAATACCCAAAACCGACTGGTTTAAATTTGGTTATACTCAAGGAAACCTCTGGAAGAATAAGAATACTGGAGTCCTGTTAGCAAACAATATGTTATTAACAACCCAAAGTCTGGCTAACAAAAGGAAACCTGTAAATCCTGGGGGATCCACAAAAAACCAATAATCCATCTACTGCTTTTAATGTAATGCAGGTAGTCCAAAATCGTCACTCTGGTATTTGGACTCTAGTTGTTCGAAGCACATGACATGAGATCGCTCTCAGCTCACTAATTTCATCTATAAATTCTTGGGTACAGTCAAATTCAGAAATGATCAAGTTGCAAAGATAATGGGTTATGGAGACTATCAGATTGGGAATGTTACTATTTCAAGGGTTTATTACGTTGAAGGACTGGGGCATAATCTATTTTATGTGGGATAATTCTGTGATTCAAATCTTGAAGTGGCTTTTCGCCAACACACATGCTTCATTCGCAATCTAGAAGGTGTTGATTTATTGACGGGATCTCGAGGGGATAACCTTTATACACACTCACTTGGGAATATTGATGCACTCTTCCCATTAGTCTATTGTCAAAAAGCGTCCTAAAACCAAGTCTTGGTTATGGCATCGTCGTCTATCTCACTTGAACTTTGGTGCTATCAATCATCTTGCGAGACATGGACTTGTACGAGGTCTCCCTAAGCTCAAGTTTGAAAAGGATCACTTATGCTCTGCATGTTCATTAGGCAAAAGTTCAAAGAAACCCCACAAACCCAAACCTGAAGATACCAATCAAGAAAAACTCTATCTGTTGCATATGGATCTATGTCGGGCCTAATGCTGTGTCCGAGTGTCAATGGGAACGAAGTACATCCTCGTTTATTGTCGACGATACTCTCGATTTACTTGGGGTAAAATGTTTTGCGATCAAAGATGAAGCTCCAGCTTTTATTATTCAACTTTTTGAAGATGATTAAGTCGACTAAAGGAAAACGTTCCTTCGCAATCAGGAACAGATAATGGAACTGAGTAGTTAATAGGGGACATTGCGTGATTATTATGAGAAGGATAGCATCTCTCATTGAACTTCAGTTGCCGCTCTCCACAGCAAAACTAGATGTTAATGTTGTTGAATGACGAAATCGTACGCTATTGGAAGCAGCCCGCACTATGTTATTTATGCAAATAGCTCCGTTTTTCTATGGGCCGAAAGCGGTTGGCTACAGCATGTATATACCCAAAATATTTCCATGATACGTGTTCGTACGGTAAAACACCATACGAGCTTTTACATGACAAACCTCCCGATCTATCGTATCTTCATGTGTTTGGTGCACTCTGCTACCCAACGAATGAGTTACTGACGAAATTTAGGCAAGTTACAAACGAAGGCGACATGGTTATTTCATTGGATATGCACCCACAAGAAAGCATTCCAGATTTATAACAGACGTACCAGACGAATAATTGAGACCATTCATGTTGACTTTGATGAGCTGACCGCGATGGCTTCTGAACACAGCAGTTCAGGACCCGCACTTCATGAAATGACTCTTGTATCAATCAGTTCAGGACTCGTTCCTAAATCCCTCCTTTCTTCTAACACCATTTGATACAACTTTCGAGATCGACTGGGATTTGTTGTTTCAACCAATGTTTGATGAGTCACCTTTAATTTCCCCGACTAAATGTTGATTTACAAGCACCAGAAGTCATTGCTCTATTCCTGAAGCAGTTTACCTGAACATGCCGTGGTCAACTGGCTCACCTTCCTCAACTATAGTTGATCAAGATGCACCATCACCAAGTAACTCTCATACAACACAAGAAAACTCAACCTTATTATTTCTCATGATGTTGAGAAAGATAATCATTATATGAAGTTGCACATATGGGTAATATCGTACTTCGTATTCCAATTCCAGAAGTTACTTCTGATCTATCCTTCATCATCAGACGTTATTTATACATTTGTGCCTCCGATCACTAAGTTTCCTCGAACACATAGCAAATGGTACGAAGGTCACCCACTTGAGAATGTATAATCGGGTGCTCTCGACAGACAGTATTCCACTTGACTACAACTCCATGAACAAGCCTTATTCTGCTACTTGATGCCTTCTAACATCAGTTGAACCAAGAACTACACGTGACGCATGATAACTCAAGCATGTTGGATTGAAGTTATGCCAAGAGGAACTTCATGAATTTGAATTGTTTGGAGGTTTGGGACTTGAGTTCGCCTCCTCACTGGAGCAAAGCATTGTTCATCTCTCTTAAGTGGATCTATAAGGTTAAACTTGATGAATTAGGAGGTATTCTGAAAAACAAGGCTCGGTTGGTCGCTCATGGTTATCGCCAAGAGGAGGGTATCGATTTCGAAGAGTCATTTGCTCCGGTTGCAAGATTAGAGGTATATGATAATTTTTCTTGCATTTGTCTGCTCACATGAACATGTCATCTATCAATATGGATGTAAGACTGCGTTTCTGAATGGTAAACTGCGAGAGAAGTTTTGTTAGCCAAACCCGGACGGATTTGTGGATCCAGACAACCAACTACGTGTATAAGCTTAAGGAAAGCTCTTTATGGGTTGAAACAAGCTCCACGCGCATGGTATGATATGTTGTCTTAATTCCTGATATCCAATGGACTTCTCAAATGGCTTTAGTGGATCCTACTCTGTGTCAGTGCCGTTAGAGAAGGCAAGGAAAACTATATAGTACATTCTCTAATGTCGATGATATTATCTTTGATACATCTACTCCTGAACTTTGTGTATCTATTTGCCAAATAATGTGTTTTCAAAAATTCACGAATGAGATCGATATGTATGGCGTTTTAAAATCTCTTTTTCTTAGGACTACAGATTTCTCAAAGTCCCTAGAGCATCTTCATAAATCATTCTAAATATGCACCTTGAATCACTAAAGAAATATGGCTGATTGAATCTGTGACCCAGTTGGGATACTCCTGAATGGTGGAGAAGTTCCAAACTGGATGAGGATAAAGATGGGAAAGCTGTCGATCCATCACACTATCGTGGTATGATTGGCACCCTCCTTTATCTTACAGCCAGTAGACCTGACCTACAATTTGCTATATGCATGTGTGCCCGGTTATAGGACTCGGTACTCCTACCGAAAAAGCACCTAAATGCTTAGGTAAAAAGGATCTTTCAGTATCTCAAAGGAACCGTACATCGAGGTCTTTGGTATCCGAAGGATTCTTCCTTTGCACTAACAACATTTGCAGATGCGGATGCTGGTTGTCAAGATACACGCTGTAGCACATCTGGCAGCTACATCTTTTGGGTGGGATAGACTTGTAGCTGGTCGTCCTAATAAGGCAGAAAGCGCTGCGTTATCCATGTGCGGAAAGCTGAATATATAGCTTTGTTCCGGTTGTTGTCTCAAGTCTGTGGATGAGATAGACACTTACGACTATGGTTGTTTGGATTCAATAAAATTCCAATGTACTGTGATAACAAAAGCGCTATTTGCCTTTTTTGCTGCTACAACGTTCAACATGTTCCAGATCCCAAAGCATATAGACATCAGGTTTCACTTTCATCAAGGGACATGTTTGGGATGGTGTGATCTAAACTATTCTTTGTCAATACGGAGTATCAATTGGCGGAATCTTTACTAAAGATCTTGGCCCGAGAAAGAATTTGATTTCTTATAACAAGCTGGGCATGCGGAGGTTTTACGCCGGTAGTGACTTCTGAAACAATTGGCAGATGAATGTTGATGATAGTGATGGTACCTATTCTAACTATCCTGTATATTAAGTAATATTTTTAAACTCATACTAAACACAAAAGAATTTTTATTTCTATAAATTTTTATAAAACCTCAGATAAAGAGAGAAAAAATATAAAAACAGAAAATCAAAAATATTTTCATTTTTATTAAACCTTTATAAAAATAAAATACAAATTAAAAATGGGGGAAAAATTCACCCAAAAAAAAAGAAAGTTTTCAATGGCATGTCTTTTTGCAAATAATTGATATTATTGACGTCCCTAGAAATGTCTTTCAATAAAGACACGTGGACATAAATAAAGTTCGTGCAAAAGTTCAAATGTTTTTCAAAACATGCCATATGGCTTGCTATTATTTCAGATAGTAACCCGCTTTTCACCTTGAGGAAAACATGTCGTCTAAAAGACAGTTGTTCCTAACAACGGGAATTTATTCTCGGGCATGGTCTACTTTATGACCATGCAAAGGCTTGTGATTACTTTGCATCACAACCCGTGCTTCCTATATTTCCATAAGTGTACGTTTCAGTGCATTTATGAGTATAAATAAGAGAAATCTTATTTTTATTGGTAAAAAGTTGTCTTCATAATGAATCAGTGTTTTCAGTAATCACAAAAAGATTTTTTAAAAGACAATTCGACCACTCAAACAATGACAACAGCTCTTTAAATAGAAAACGGGTCATTATTTGAGGGGGAGAAATCGTCATCAAACAATCTTGTTAAAATGGTTCCTTTCAAAATAAGTCATGAAATAATTGGATATGTTTTGGATAATGAGGTTAACTATTTAAGGGGAGTTAATTTATATTAACTTCAAGTGCTTTAGATGTCAGATTTGGTTTAAATCCTTTATGATGGACTTAGAGACTTAGTGATTCAGGCTTTAAACTACAGACGATCAATTATTGCCAACACCTCATAGATGTTGTAAAAGATCTTCGGTACTGCTTGGAAATACTTTCATAGTTTTAATGCCTTGAAGTTGATTCTCACGGAATAGATTTAAAGCTTATTAGCTCTTAAAACACGATCTTGAATATGTTATGCGTATAAGGTTTTGTGATTCGATTGTCGAAACCAGAAGGGGGAGGAATCGATGATATACTGATAGTGTCCTGGCCTTTCTTTAGAGGTTAGCTCTTTTGTCTTTTGACGGTTAGCTTCTTTTGATTGTAGGTTGTGTTGAATGTCTTTGGGTACATATTTTATACATGAGGATAGAGACATCTCGTCTTTAGCCAGTATGCATTATTTGAGACCATTGGGGGAAGTGTTTGGTTATATAATTTATTTAAACGTCGAGAAAGAATTCTTTCCTGATTCTATAAGTGTCATGTTGCCCAAAACGGTCAATCACTAAGCTTATTCTCAAAATGAGTAGAAATATTTGATAAAAGAGGTACACATAGGTATGATGATTCCTTTAAATAGTCAGTATCATGTAGGAAGAAATGTCTACATTTGGGACTTAGTTGACTTAGGTGTTATCATTTCAACTACTTAGAGGGAATAATTGTGACATTCGGGACTTAGTTGTCTTTGATGTTGCAATCTATATCATCAATATCCTGAAGAGATAAATGCGCTCATCTGGAGACTTAGATTTGACTTTGGTGTTGCTTGGTTAACAAATTCTTGAAAGGGATTAAACTGTGTACTTCGGTATATCTGGGATTTATACATTAACGGACTGCTTGATGCGGCTTTAAAGGAATTTTAAGTTGTTGGAATCTACTCAAGAAAGGATTGCTGGTTTAGGGGGAAGCTAAGACAACATCAACATCGACATCACCAACCTCACAAGATCAAGATACATATGTATCTGAATCTGTTCTATCCTCAAAGTTTAATGCAAAGACTTTCATAACTTGAAAAGAAAGTTGAAGCAACGCTGAAGAGTGCTTGAATAGAGAAAGATCAGATTGACAAAAACCCATAACTTCTTTTGTGGAGAAGTGGGAGGGGGAGTGAAAGTGCGGGGGAAAAGAAAGAAGTTATGTTGAGGGAGCGTTTAAAGTTCGCGTTGTGTGGGAGATTGTATGGAGGAGACCTATGGCTGCGATCAAAGTAGAGTTGCCCATATGATTATTTCATTATAGATTGTTTTCATTCATTCAGGTCAAACCTCGTATATATTTAATTTGTGAATATATAAAGGTAGTCTTTAATGGTTGATATTATAGGAGTGGCTCGAGTATAAAATTTTCAAGAAATTCTTAGTAATTTCATGAAAATATATCCTTTCAAATTATTTACTCTGTCACTGTCTTATATAATCCTCAAACTGTTGACGGGGGTGAAATTATTTGTTCCAGTATGCTTGAATTTGTTCATTGTGTCCCCGTATCGGTGTATTCTATTTCGTTTCTATAATATCATAGGGTGAGGTATACAGGGGGTTGATGGGGTGTATTAGGGGTTTATCCGTGGACGGTTTGTATTGGACAGTAGTGTTGCATAATATTTTGGTCAGATTTGCTCGAGTCTAAGTGGTATATTTGATCTATGTGGGGTTGGGATACGGAATGAGTGTTGGGTTAATTTTGGTTATTGCTTAGTGGCTTTGGTAATGAAGTGATGCTGGTGAGGAGATCTGGGATGTCTTAGTGTAAAATTGAATGGGAATTGTTGAGGTAATGTCGTGGGCTGATGGATTTGTCGGTGTGGCATGGAGTGTTAATGTTTGAAGGCTTGTGTGTAGGTGATGCTGGAGTTGTTGATGGTGGAGTGTCCGTGTTTGGTGGTAGTGAGGTGATTAGGAGAATAGGATGAACTGATGTGGGTGTGCTCCACTGCAACCTACCAAGTTGTCCTCATTACAACCCCACTTCCCTAATATATGTACTACGATTCCGATGCATCATGTTAAGAGGGGAGCTTTTAGTGATGATGAAAAACTCTCAAAGTGTAAATCTTTTGATATTTTTATCAAACACTTTGATTGAAATTTTCAATGTTTTTGGAAGGATCGTGATGAAATACTCAAAAGACCGACCAGGTTCTTAAATTTATGAAGTTATAAGGCGGTTAGGCTTAGGTATTCAAATCCCATGATCCAGCCAGAACCGGGGGATCTACCCAGGGATTCCACAGCTAGTGTAGAAGTCCTTTATGTATGATTAAAAGGTGAAAAAGTAAGAATAGGGATTAAATGCCGACTAGATGGAGCTAACACTGGAACAAACCCAACAAGGTGCTAGTCATGAAGTCTCGGTAAGCATTGAAGGGGTTGAAGAATGAAAAAGGAAATGTAAGGATCAAGGGGTGAATAATAAAGATAGCCCTCCATACACTTGGCACCAAACCGGGTCTCAATAATATGCTGTCAGAAATCACTCAGGTGTATCATTAGTTGACATTGAAGACAGTCGTGACCCAGTGACGCTATGCACTAACCTCCCAGCCACTCAAAGTGTGGAAGACTTTGTTTTCAAAATCACGGAGATTACACTCATTTTTCTATTGACTTCTCACTCCGGGTTAGTTGTTATTGAAAGGTGGCACTCGCTCAGCCTCACCCGATCCTAAAATTAAAAAGTGCACAATGAGTCTAGAGCCTAAAAGAGATCATCATTAATCTCATTAGGACACTTGTCATCAATTTAGCTTGTATCTCACACAATATGAATATCAGTAATTTCATTAGAGTCTACGCAAGATCTTGTGATTTTGCCAGAACATTTTCAGAGTGAATTCATTCTCAATGAAGATAGAAATCCTGCTTGGCCACCATCAAACAAAGCTCATGTAGGTAACTTGTGCGTGATTCTTTATGAATCAAACTCGGTGACAACTGGAATGAAACTGATGGAGCGATTCTATAGAATCAATCTTGTTCCAGATATGGATTGGACGATTGATGATGAATTTTTGAATGATTAAACCTCTGTGTGTCACAAAACCACTTTAGAAGTGACACTTTGATATTGTTTTCAATTGATTTTTTCTATATCAATCGGTGAGATAGTAACTCACTGGTTCACTCTTATCGTGCTATCTGCTTTGAGACGTTCCGATAATGAGAACATGCTGAGTACGATGAATCTAATACTTATGTGTTAGAAAGATTCAATACTACAGCTGGAAATCCTGTCAAGAAGATTCTTCTTAAATTGAATCTATCTGATCACAGGTCGATCCTCACGGATTTGAAGGTTACTCCAACCAAACCTGGGCGAATGACAAAGCCATATTCGTTCCCCCGCTTTATTGCTAACTGTTTTATGCAGGCTATTTAAAGATGGAGGTGGAGGTACCTGATTCCAGCTGACTCACAAGATCTATAGCCACATGCTCATACCCGACCGACAAAACATAAAGACATCATGAAAGCTCAAGTACATGTTTCAAGACTTCCGCTACTCTGATACCGTACGTCTTTCTTGAAGTGACGAAGTATTAAAGTCAAAGAAGTTCAAAGAAGTTTCCGTCACTCTGATACCGATCGTCTTTCTCGAAGTGACGAAGTGTTAAAGTTAAAGAATTTCAAGAAAGATGCAACATTAAAGCTTTCCAAATCAACAAATCAAGAAAGGGTTCACTTTCTGAGTGCATGTCGGTCCAGAAGTCGCAAGTTCACAAGATGGCAAAGTTTCAAGATGGCGAAGAGATTATGATTAGTCGATGATCTCAAATTGCTCAAGATCACAAATGTCAATTACAAGTTCATAGAGAACAAGCTCAATCCAGAAATCATGATCACTACATACATATTCACAGAGAATAGTCACATAAGGACGAGCTAAAGACTAAAGACAAAGCATAGTATGCTAGGCTTAAAGTTTTGTAAAATGGAGTGACCTCCCTTAGGGGGAGATTGTTGGAAACACAAAAAGTGTCGGTCACTTCCAAGTTGTAACAGGTCTTAGCTCGTAGTTAGTGTAATGATTAGATTAGTAATCTAGTCCGGCCCAAGGCCCATGGGAAGCCCATCATAGCCCATGGCCGGCCTATAGGACCTATATAAGCCCCTCTCCTAGCCTTGGAGAGGGTTGGTTGTTCCATTTTTCCATATTCCATTTTATACAATTCATCCATTTTCCATCTAATCTCTCTCTAACATCACAACCCACATCTCACTCTTGTTCTTGGTTTGATCATAAGATTACTAGTATTCTACAAAACCTGTTGGCATGACCAAGTTACACTTCGCGCAAGATGGACCAAAATTCACGCAGAAACAGTGGGTACAGAATTCTGCTGTTTTAGTTTTCAAACTTCTTATTGCCATAACTTTTTTGTTTTTAAGAATTAGAAGTCCTAATTTATACCAAAACAAACATTAGAACGACCTCTATCATATTAGACAACAAAATCTCAGATTTAACAAACTCGTTTTGCCTAATTATACCATCAAACTTTCTGCCCTAATATTGGGTATCTCTCAACCCCTTCAACACCAATCCAAGCTTCACAAACCCTTAATACTAACCTATCACCTCTACCTAGCCAATCTGATCACCAACAACATCAAAACTTTAACATGCAATTAATCCATGGATTCTTAAACATAAAATATAGCACATGCAAGTACATATAAAATTAAACCAAATCAAAACTAGAAAAAAGACACTTACAAAATAACAAGGAAATAATTAGATGGTCAAAAACCAGAACCTTTGTGTTTTGATGTCTTGGACCGATATACTCAAGAGCAAAAGAGAGTCTCGAAAACTTGATTTTATTCACAAAAATTGTTCAAAAACACTTAACGTTATACCCTTGATGATCTTCTTGCATTTAATTTGATTTAAACCTTAAAATTAAAAGTTTTATGAAATTCAAGAACATATTAAATCTTGATGCATGATGGTTTTTAATTGAAAAGGATGATGGAGGTTTAGTTTAGGAGTCATTTTAGATTGATTGGAAGTGATTTAAGAATCAAGGTTGAAGATTTTTAGGGTTTTGGTGATGGCTATGTCGAACACAGTGAACAAGGGAGAGGAACAACCAAATTTTTTTTATCTATATGTATAAAAGGGAGTGTTTGAGTAATAATGCATTGAATTTTTCCAAAGTCATATGTAGGTCTGGAGACATACTCGAAAGCATAAGACATGCGACCTCTTGTTTAATATTGACCGACTCATAGTACTTGTCAATAGTGTATGGGTCAGTAGTTTCAGGATCAGGAGCTGCTGTCATAAGATGTTCCACAAGCTTTAGCTTTTTCTCATACATGAGAACAATCCTCAAGTTACGATGCCAGTTTGTGAAATTAGAACCAATAAGTTTCTTCGCATGAAGAATCGACATGATAGTCAAATTGTTTGTGTTTTGGGCAGCAACAACCATCTACAAAACAAAAGTTCAGAAAATATTAGTATATTCGATAATAATCTCTTAAAAATTAACTACCCATGTTTAAAAAATAAACAATTAATTTTACAAGAGTCTAAGATCCAACTTGACATTCTACCATTAATGTATTTGATCTACTAGGAATGGTAAAACTCAAAAGGTAATCAACGGGTGATAATTGCCAACATGTGCAACTCTTTAGGTTTATGGGGCCTAAGGCATCATAATCCAAAATTATAATGTCAAGTAGGCATGTTTCACGCCATCGTATGCCTCGGGTAGAAGGTCTGACCAACATACTCGATATAAGTCGTCTAATAAAAAAATTAGTAATTATATAGTCTTAGGTCTGACCATACGATTATTGTATTACTTTGTTTTGCAATTAACCTAAGACTGTCTTAGAGTAAAAATGACAAACTTAAGTGATCTTTTACTTGGATGGTAAATAACTAAATTTTAGGGTATAGATATTTTGATAAAACAAGTGTTACCAAAAAACATGTATAAGGAAGCATGCATACAACCTTATAACACTACCATTTTTAAAACATTTCCATTTTATTTTAAATTTTTATATAAAATCATCTCATATATTTTATAATCCACATGCGATTTATAAAATTAGGGTTACCATGTTTACAATATTTCTAAGTATGGGTAAAATTACTACGGATAAGGTTAAATCCTCGTGGAAAATAATCAAACCCTAGTAACGATTACGACATACTTTTAATATTGTTAAAACGTTTATGTGTAAATGTTTATTCTTGCGTTGTTCCATCGCGAGTTCCCTTTCGAAAACCACTAATCCCATGCGTTATAGAATGTTGCAAGAATTAACAATATAGCGACACGATTTAGCAAAGTGTACATATCAATATATATACAATAAGCATTTTAATCGAGTGCTTTTAATCCATATTAATTTTTGAAAATCATTTTTGCACTATATATAAAAATGCCACATATATATCAAAGCAAAATCCAAATCGAACAATTTAATCATACTAAACATATGCAATTAAGCAATAAACAAAAGTCTTCACCGCTTTTGCATTTAAACAATTAATCAACAAAAGTCTTCTCCGCTTTTGCAATTAAACAATTAATTCACGTATCAAGGTTTCAAGCATACCACGTAAACAAGCATGCATAATAGACATATTAAGCTTAGTGAACCATGGTTTACATGCACGTAACACATGATTAACAATTTATAATAATAAATAAGCAATAATAAGTCAATAAGCGCAAATCATAAGCCAAGCAACATAATAAGCGTGTCGGATCATGTAAAAACCCTAGCCATATTTTTATTTCCAGATTTTATGTGACTCTTAGGAGTCTTTATTTCACTAAATAAAATCTTAAAATAGATTTCACATAAAAGGCAAGAAAATAGCACAAAATATGCGTTTTTAAGCGTTTTTACCGTTTTTATGTAATTATAAAGCTATATGAACGGCTCGTGATGCCACTGTTGGGAATCGTTATCCTATAACATATTATACTACAAGCTACACAGCGGAATTAAACTCATATAACAATTATAATTAACATAAATAATAAACCGAAAGCGTACCTTTTAGCAAAACAAGCTAAATAAAGAATCGGAGCTTCTTAAGAATACGCACGTGTATTAAACCCGTGGAAATACCGAAACCTTCTTGAAATTGCTAAAGTAAACAACCTCCACGCGTAACACACTACACGTTATACAATGTCACCCGAATGCTAGTTCCATGAACCAATGAACTAAGAATACTAGAACTTCGTCAAAAATCAAAACCCTTTTGTGGGTGTTTGTTTTGTTCGACTAAAGAGAAAGAGAGGAAGAGAATGGGATGAGAATTATGAGCTAACACAAAACCCATAAACACCCCCTTCGGGCCTTATGGCCGGCCGAACCCACACCACAAACACCTTTGGTGTTGACTTTTTGACTTTTCTAATTATTATGTATAACTAATTTTAATTACACATTAATTAAAAAGCCTTATAGTTAATTATTCGTAAACGAACTAATTAACGGCCGTTTAGTATTCTTCCGTTGGATCATATATTAAATACATATATATCAAGGTTGCAAAAATCGTGAATCGTTAGCCGGGCGGTCGACCACCTTGTAGCTTGTAATCGGTCAAGGCGGGATTAATCGGATTGGCATTTTTGTTAAATTTGAGTATTTTCGGCAAGTTTTGTGTATTTCCGTCGAGTTTTAGATATTATTAACAAGTTTTTTTCTAGAATAACAACTTGTAATATACTTAAACAGTTAATATAAGTGATCATAATAAATTTACAGGCATTTTTAGGTACTTCCGGCAAAATTAGAAGGTTTCTGGCACGTTTGACCACCCTTGACCATCGTGGGTCGCCGTTGACCACGGTTGACCTATTTGGCCCTGTTACATTAATCGGCAAGGTTGGAGGCCTTGTAGTGTCTAATCGGCGATTAATCGGCCTTGTAGACCTTGTTTTGCAACACTGATAAATATACACCTATTATTATATACATACCAATAGAATGATATCTAAGTGTATAAGTGTGTGACCCTTCGTAGGCTCACATATTCCTAGCCGTATAAATATCCGTATGACATGAGCACATCCCAACAACTTGTCTTTTATAAAAGTGAAACTGATGTTGAAATGTTAGTTCTATACTTTGATGTAATAAAAGAATTTTAAACAGTGTTTCATGCTATGTATTAAAGCAAATTAATAAGTGTAAGAAAAACAAATACGCATATTATTCATTGTGATTATCAAAGATTGTATGTCTATTTATAATATAACATGACTTAGGGCAAAAGCTAACATAATCAAAACTCTAAACCTAATGGACCCTAAACGTACAAATAGACTTGGCCTTACTAAAGTATTGTTTAACAATCCCCTCGCAGTTTGAACGAGAGGCTTTTGGACATCAAAATTTGAAAACTTCTATATTTGTCTTCTTTAGATGTTGGAAGCCTCTTCTTCTTTTCTTCATATTCTTTATTTTGGCTCTATTGTATTTCGCCCATCCATGTTGCCATGAGGTTTGTTTATGGTTATACTATAGATTGGTTTCTGTGTATTATTTTAGTGCTAATAAGATTATCTTTTCCAAAAAAAACAAAGTTTTATGGAGAAAGACATAATTAATTGTTTGGTTTAGCGACGTGCGTAGAGTGTGTTATGACGACTTGGGTTTTGTGAGATAGCATTTATGAATTTGGTATGAAAAAAAACCATTTAAGCAAAAACAATAAAGCAAAAATAAATAAACCGGGATCCCTCTCGATCACCGTCGCGCAGCTGAAGGCCGGAAGATAGCAAAATTTTTCTGGTGGATCTTACCTAAAGCTCAGGTACCATGTAAAACAATGAAAAGTAATATTGATTGGATAACTTGTTAATTACATAAGATATCATGTTTATTTATAATAGAACAAATCTTTAAAAATAAGCCAAGATAAACTCTAAACCTGATGGACACTAACCGTACAAATAGACTTGCGCCTACTAAAATAGACTTGCGCCTACGAAAGTATCTTCTAACAACAACAACTACTATAGAAATTACTTCTCATCAACATTGTCTGATGTCATAAATTAATGATCAATAACCTTGTCCTCAAGTAAAAGTCTCATCAGAACAAAAATAATGTTGAGCCTTCTAAATCCTCCTTTTTTATATATAAATACCCAACATTTCACTTATATTTTCATACACAACTCATATATTTTTAAACAAAACTCTCACGTTCAGTATTGTATTTTTAATGGCGTGTTCGGTTCCACACACCTATGATGAAATCAAAGCTATGGTTGAAAAACAAATTGAGGAGGATAAAGCTCGTCAGCTAGCGATTATGAACTTGGCCGTCGAATATGATAATGCATGCGGCGCTAAAAATGATCTGCGAAAAGCATACGAGGAATGCAACCACATTCCACAAGAGAGTCGCGCTTTGATTGACACTTTTTTGAAAGAAGGATCTAATAAAGATTACGATATTCATAATTCATTGTTTGGAAAGGCGGCAAAAATAGAAAAACAAATGAATGATAAACTAGTCTGGCTACGGGAAAAATACAACCATCGCTCACAAACCCATATAGGTGGTTCGTCATCCCAAACCCGTGAGATATGTGATGTATATCTTACTGAGAAAGAGCTACATCAACTACATCTAGACGAAGAAGCGTTAAGAGAAATATTAGAAGAAAAAGCAATGGATGAAAAAGCACGGGAGGAGAAAATTAAGCAAAAACAAGCTGATGATGAGGAATTCTTTTTGGAATTTGGGGTGGTGAGATATGATTCAGACTACGAGTCATCAGATTAATAATCTAGGAACTATTTTAATTATGTTGTTTTAAATGTAATGTATTAAATCAAGTTTACGTTTTTATTAATTTTGTAAGTTTTTATTTTTCTATGTAACGTATCTTTTTTTATTTTTCTATGTATCGTATCGTTTTTATTAATTTCGTACGTTTACGTTTACGTTTTTAATTTATGAATGAAAGTAAATTAAATAAAAAAATGATGTGTAAGGTGAGTTTGGTATGAAAAGTGAGTGTTAAAACGGTTGAAAGGTGAGTGATAAAGTTGAAGAAAAAAAGCTGACGTGACACTGAAGTGGATGGTAAGCAAGACATCCTTGCTCCATACAGCCTAACCGGATAAACTCTAAACCTGATGAACACTAACCGTACGAATAGACCTGCGCCTACTAAAATAGACTTGCGCCTACGAAAGTATCTTCTAACAACAACTACTATAGAAATTACTTCTCATCAACATTGTCTGATGTCATAAATTATATATATAATCAATAGAGAAGGGTTGACTTACCGTTCATTTAAGTATTGTAGCTACAGTGCTTAGCCAAAAAATTTGGGCCGGCTCAATTAGTTTTTTTTTTTTTTTTTTAAATTTGTTGGCACAAAATAGGGAGGAAAAAAATGTTACAAAAGTACCGACGCATTCAGATAAAAAAATACCCGCGGTAACATTTCCGAATTGACTTAAACAGTGTCATTTTACACCATGAGACCAAAAAAATAAATTCGCAAAAAAAATAAAAAATAATAAAATAATAAAAAAATAAAATTTTAACGTCACGCAACAACGCGTAAGACCATAAAAAAACTACTAAACACGATACTGAAAAAGTAAACCCGCACTATTAAATATGAGACCGACAAAATAAACTCGCACAAAATTAAAGGAAAAAAAAAGAATTAATGACACGCAACAACGCGCGAAAAATTAACGCACCGCAGTAACGTGCAGGAAAAAATAAACTTACACTATTAAACATAAAAAAAAACGCGCGAAAAAAAAATTACAAAAAAAAATAAAAATAAATATAACGCCCTGCAACAACGTGCGAAAAATTAACGCCCGCAGCAACGCGCAATGATCAATAACCTTGTCCTCAAGTAAAAGTCTCATCAGAACAAAAATAATGTTGAGTTTTATTTTATGGTATAAAAAGTGATGAAATGTTGAGCAGAAACGCTATCTATATTTCTTGTAGCAATCAATTATTACAGTCTTAATTACTGTTGGTCCCTTCGATATATATGATCCATCTTTTATAATAAAGCAATATCTCTCGTTACCCTCTTTTTCATAGACATCTTTGTTAAATCTCCTATGTCTTCTTTATATCCAAATCGTACTGTTTTCCTGATTGCGAGATAAAGTTTTCTTATTATAGTATCTATCCCAAAGCAACATATGAATCGGACATTTACATATGGAAGAGAAAACCACTTTAATACAACAAGTGGTAAATATTGACCACTTATTTTGGTCAATCTCGGTACGTTTTATGTGATAATTGAGAGTCCTGTTCTTTTACAAAGGTCTCTCCTTTCTCTCTCTGCATACATTGTATAGCTTAGTAATCTTTGGATCTTCAAGATGTGGCTATGTGAGCAGCAACTTTCCATAAGATTAGACGAACAGGAAAATGCACCGCAAGAAGGCATGGGTGAAGCCAAGATTCAACGTTAGAGGCTACTTCGCTATATCAATATAGTAACGAAAACTTTTTTATTCGATGAATAAATATAAAACATGGTTGGGTGCCAAGCACTAGCGTGTGTCACCCTACTGGCTCTGACCCTGCTCCAATTGCAGAAGAATTTAAACAAGATAAACTGAAAAGACTAAAAGATTGCTACGTTGATTAACAAAGCCAAAATTATTTTTAACCTTTTCGCCAATAAAAATTACCAGGCATTTTAGATACTCACTATTATCAAAGCTTAGTTTGTTGAATAGCTTGGTAATGTTGACAAGTTTTAGTACTAAAACGTCTGCCGTAAATTTCACTGCCTAACACAAGTGTATATATAATGTATTAGACATCTAGTAAGCATATCAATGGGTTTACCTTTATGGATTGAAGTGGAGCTGAGGTGGGTGCATGCAAAGCTTTGCGGTGAAGGAAGTCATGTAGAGTGGATATAAACAAAACGCTGGATAGTTTGCCTTTACACGGTTATTCTGTAGGTAATGGGAGACATGAGTCCAAAAGTTTATATATTTTTTTCATATAAATGAATCAATTTGCACATGCAGATTTTACAACGTGCCTAAATTACTTAATTTGATCGGATCTATTATTAGCCTTGATAGCTAGAGACCAAGTGAGACTGAACATGTCATAAAGAAGGTTTGTGTTGAAATCGTCAAACATGTAGAAACCATTAGGAAATCAAAAGAAACTAAAATTTTTCAACTAATATCCTTGTTGCGATCATCGTGCTCTCACTCGGTAACTTTTCGAGTTGTGTGTTAGCTATTCCTGTTTACTTGAACTCGTATGTGTATATACTAGCTCCTTCGCATGCTTCATCATCAGCAAGCAGCAATTATCAACATAGCAGGTATCCTTTTTCCCTTTTCTGACTTGTTTCTCAATGATGCATTTGTAGACAAAAAACGTCTAGCACTAAAAAATATTCAGTCAAAAGCAACTTCCATTAATATCCGATAACAAAACAACAAACAGTTGTAACTACACCACCACTATATTTAAGCAAAAAGTCAACAATGATAGTATGATATCAAATGTTCTTCGGTTCATAGGTACGTGAAGGTGAGCTACTTATCAAGAGATACTGATTCATATCTCATATGAGGATCTATAGGGAATTATGTGCAATAGTATATACGGTTTACGTATGCAAATAAATAGTTTAATTCTCTTTCTAAACAGATCAAAAATGATATATATGTCAGCCGGCACAAAGATTTCAGTAAGAGTTAACTACATAGATCGTCCTTGTGGTTGTCTTGAAATTGCAGGTTTCGTCATAAAAGTTCAAAAATTACACTGATGGTCCCTGTGGTTGTTCATTTTGAGTTAACCGGTCCTTTGACCGCAACTCCATCCAAAATCCCGTTATCTTTTCTTCATGTAGAGGGTATAATCGCCAGTTCACATACAATAATATACTAAGGACCAAATTTGTAACAAAACCAACGTTGTTATATTCCCGCAAAAAAACACTGATGTACTTATCTTCTCTTTGCCTTCTTTTTGTTCATCAACACTCTGCCTTCTTCTTAAACATCAACAGTTGCCATAACATAATGAGTTCAGACCCAAATTATCAGTGAGAAGACCTACTAGATATTGATGATTCTGATCTCCCATTAACCCCAGTTTTTCATCCCTGCAACAGGCATGTACGTGAGACAATCACAATGACCTCAACCCAAAACACTGATGGTATTGTCCAAGTAGAGGAAACTTCGGTTAGTATAAGAAACGGTCCCGCGGGTATTGTTCAAGTAGAGGAAGTAGATGAAAAGCTGGTTAGGATAATACCTGGTCCTGCGGGTATTGTTTAACTAGTCAAGATCCGTAAACAATCGGATGTTCACGAAGGTGGGGATGACTCTGTCTTGTCGACACAAGACTATATGAAGCAAGTTGTTGAAGATGTGGGAGAGGATGAGGATTTTAACAGTGGGTCGTGGGTTGGCGCGATTGAGTATGTGAAAGCTAATGGTGGCATTGTCAGTGGTTGTATAGGAGACATCAAGACCTTTCTCAAGAATGGGAAACTTGAGCAAGTTGTTGCAATAATCAAGTCATGTTCTCCAAATGCTCTTGGCGATCTGAAAGTGACTGTCAAAGATCTGTCTCGTACATTAACTGGTTCAATACATTACAAAGTAATTACTGAGGGGGGTTATGGAAAGGAAATTACTGTAGGAAGTGCTATAATACTTGCTAATGTTTTAGTATTTTCTCCCAACCCATCAATGCATTATCTTAACATTACAAAGAAAAACGTGGTTAGGGTTTTCCATAAAGATTTTGTACCTAGTAATGGCAGTGGTGTAGGTGGGAGTGGAATGTTGATGGAAGAAGAAGAAATAGTGAAATTGGTGGAAGAAGAAGAAATGGCTGATTTGGAGTTGCATGTTTGTTGGAATGTGATTGATCAAGAGGATCTATACAAGTTTGATGAAGAAGCATTAGACCTTGTCTTGGAAGAAAAAGCAAGGGAATCAAGGTCTCATGAGGAGTTGTTGGAGAAATGTAGGCAACAAGAAGAGGAGGATACAGAACATGGGAGACATCTATTGGGTTTCCATGGAACAATTTAAGTTGTATGAGTTTATGTTTGATCATTTTATGTGATATTATCTTGTAGTTTCTTTTCCTTTGAATTGAATGAGTTATGAATGGAAAAGAGTTTGCAAATCATACACAATGTAGTCTGAATACTATGCCATTTGAACTGGAATGAGCATTTTCATTTTCATTTGCATTTGTAGCTTGAATTTATAAAGTATTTAAGCAAATGCAAAATGCTATGCCATTTGAACTGCAAATCATGCCAATTTGGATTTGAAGTTTGACTATCTAAAGTTAAAATGCTAAATGAGCATTTGCATTTGTAGTTTTACTTTATAAAGTCACACTGCAAATGCAAAATGCTATGCCATTTAAACTGCAAATCAAATCCAAACACCCCTTTATGTAGTCAAATTGCACTATGCAAATCAAATGCCAATTTGGATTTGCAGTTTGACTATCTAAAGTCAAAATGCTAAATGAGCATTTGCATTTTCATTTGCAGTTTTACTTTATAAAGTCACTCTGCAATTGCTAGTCTAAACACCTCATTTTGTAGTCAAACTGCTTAGTGCAAATAACTTTATTAAGTCAAACTACAAATGCTAAATGGCATGATCATTTGGCATTTGCATTTTGCATTTCAATGTCATGAGCATTTGGCATTTGCTATTTGCATTTTAATGGTCACACTACAAATGCTAATCCAAACACAAAATTGCAAATCGATTCACAGAAAATTGCAAAGCAAATCATAGCATTTGCATCTGACCATAAGCTAAATGTTTTTAAACATCAAAATAAAGATACTAATGTCTATTAAGTGGACTTCCTCTTTCTTGTAGCTGAAGGTGGTGGAGCATTAGGAGCAAACAAAGCAATTACACATTATGTCATAGCTATTTTCCTGTACCCTCTTGGAGCAGTAGAAGCAGCTTGTGCATTAGAAGTGGATGCAATGGGAGCTCTCAATCTTGTGGAAGTGGAGGAAGTGGGAGCTTTGAATCTTATGGAAGTGGGGGCAGTGGGATCTTCATCATCATCTTCATCACTGGAAATTTGAATCACTTCTGAAAGTATTGCCTCCTTAGCCTTCTTTGCCTTCAATTCTGCCAGCATTGCCTCATTTGCTTCCTTAGCCTTCTTTGCCTTTAATTTTTCCTCTTTTGCTTTCTTTTCCTTCAATTCTACCTCCCTTGCTTTCTTTGCTTCCTTTGATTTCTTTGCCTCCCTTGCTTTCTTTGCTTTCTTAGCTTCCTTTGTCTTTTTTGCCTTTAGCAACCTGCCAAAATCCTCTTCAAGATTTTTGATTCTGTTTGCAAGATCAAGACTATCAAGATCATCATCATCATGATCATCAACCTGCTTAGCTTTTATTGCCCTGGCCAAATCTACTTCAAGAGATCCTAATTTTGTTTGCACCTTTCCCTTTCTCTTCAAATGATGATGCTATGCCCCATTTCCCTTATCATCTACAACACAATAAGTTAAGACAGGTTAAATCCTAATTGACTTATTAAGTGAGAAGCTTAACCCAATACAAACAACCTATAAATGCAGTCTCCATATAATACACTAACCTTTCCCATATTTGAGCCACAAGTCTTCAAGTATTACAGAGGATATTTCATCCTCACATTTCCAAGTATTCCCAAATTTCTCCAAAACATAGTCAACCATCCCATCAGTCACCACTAACTTTGTATAATCCTTAACTATGGCCTTCTCAGATTCTACCATGGCTAATAATTTCTCTACATAATAAGTTACAGACTATTAGGGGTGTTTGGCACTACCATTAAGACTATTAGGGGTGTTAGGAACTACCATTAAAGTCACAATCAACAACACATTTTTCAGACCATTAGGCTTATAAGTAACCAAAACATTAATCTTTCATGATAGAAAGTTTCATATCCTCACATGCTTTTGCAACCTTTGCTTCTTCTTCTTCGTCCTAGTAAAATGTGTCATATATATCATCTACTATGATATCAATCCATGAATAATCTTCCATCCAATTCGTCTTGCCATATTTAGGCATAACATACTCGTCCATTATCTCTTGTGTAACTGTAAGTTTACCCTAATCAATGTGCTTTGGATGTGCTTTCATTTTGGTATCTAACAAAACAAAAATTAGGGCAACAGATATTAGGGCAAACACAAATTAGAAGCTACTAAAACAACATACTTTAAAAAAGATGATAAAAACTCACTTTGATGCAATCTCAGAGCGATTGGGTGGCGTCTTCGAGAGAGGAACAGATGAAACAAGAATGATCAAGACACACAGGTACTTGTGTGTAAAATGGCAGGAGGGAGGGAGTTATAAGCTCTTTTGTGTTACAAATTTGGTCCTTAGGGTATTATTCTATGTGAACTGACGATTATACCCTCGACATAAAGAAAAGATAACGAAATTTTGGATGGAGTTGCGGTCAAAGGACCGGTCAACTCAAAATGGACTACCACAGGGACGATCAATGTAATTTTTGAACTTTTAGGACGAAACCTACAATTTCGAGACAACCACAAGGACGATCTATGTACTTAACTCTTTCGGTAACGTCTAACCGAAATAGAAATAAAACATAGACTTTAGTAAAATATGTTTTTCAGTATAACTTGTTCAACATTTAAACGACCAAATATTGTGCTGATCGAGTTCGTGATGGTATAAACATTTGGATGGTGATCTTGTGGAATACATAAAGAGGTGAATACGTTTTCGTTTAAAAAACTTAAGTTTGTCCTATCAAATAATCGATCATGTGTGATCAAGGGCGGAGCCAGGATTTCAAGTTAAGGGGGCTGACTTAATATTTTAGAATGATAACCATATAATTAGAACCAATATATCAAATCATGAAAATCTAAAAAAATAAACGAATAGCCAAATGCCTAATAAATTAAAGAAACACGTGTTTTACGGTAATAAGTTCGTCTAATCTCATCTTGCAAGTTACTTGGATAGCTCGATATTGGAGGTCGCATGCCTGGATCACAGATTAAAGAAGACATCATTTAAATTCGATGTAGCAATTGTTTCAGGTTCAACTCTAGCTCCAAGTGACTCTTTTATAATGTTATCACCATTTGTTTGAGTCTCAGTTTGAGGTTGAGCTTGTTTTGGAGTTTGAGGTTGAGCATGTTTGGAGTTTGAGGTTGTGTTTAGGTTTGGGTTTGAATTGCGGGATCATCAACAGCATCTTCTATTTGCTTGTAAGAAGAATCAATTGTCCTCTTTTTGCTCATGGATTAACCTGGAAATCTGGAATTATAAAAGTTTTACATCAGAATTCACAAGTTGTTGGTTGTTGTTGGCCCACAACAGGGTGAAGATAATCAATAGCTTAACTAATTACCAATTATGGTTACCGGATATCACTTAAAGTCGTGTAATCATTTTCTAAAGAAAATTATTCGACCATATGCCTGGGTTACACGAATACCTCATTAGGATAAAACCAACTGCTTGTTCTTGTTTTAAGCACAAATCAAGAACCCTTCGCTTCTAAGTGTTTATGTTTTTTGTGTTGTTTTTTCATGCAGTTGTGATCCTCTATTTATAGGGATATACTCAAACCCTAGTAAATGGAATAATGAGAGATTATGGGAGATATAATCTCTTTCATAATTATCCTCCATAATTATAGGAATTAGTGGTTACATGACCAATATAATCATGGTCATTAATGTGTTATAACTTACCATTTGAATTGGTCAAATCTGTTACAAGTTATTGAATAGGTAATATTGGTAGGGGCTGACTATTATAAATTTTAAAATATTAAGCTTTTAGACTATATTATAGTGAACTTATTAGGCTAGTTGGGGGAGGCTTAGCACCCACTAGTCCCCCTATTGCCTCCGCCCTTGTGTGTAATGCAATATGACAAATGACAATAATAATTCTACAACTATACAGATAGTGAAAAGCATAAACGAAAACATATCACCACAACACAAACTTAAACACAATGCAAATATAAACATATATAAAGTGATAAGTAAAAGAAAGAGCAAATTGGACACGATGATTTATAGTGGTTCGGTTACGAAGCTCCTCTTCGCTCTGCTCGCTTCCTGAGTTTCCGACTCGAGAGTTACTTCACTAAGTCAATAAGCTCCCTTCTCGACGGATGAAAACCTTAGAACGTCGCTTACAATCTTTATCGATACTAAGCTAGATATCAAGTTCTTTTTCGGGTTCAATCAAATTCGTTTTGTTTTAAGGCCCAACATAACAAACCTATTAGCCTTGTGTTGTAAGACCTAAACACAAATAACCTTGTGTTTTAAGGCCTAAACACATAAACCATCTAACCTCCAGTTTTGTGTATAGTTTTTTTTAACGACATTTTATATAAAAACTAGCAAGGAGCTAGGAAAAGATTACAAAATAATGGAACTAGGATTTTTCATCTAAGTGTTCCAATCAAAATTTGTGTATAGTTTATGATACAAGATGTTGTATAGTAGTGATACATAGTGTTGTATAATAATGATCCAAGACATGGTAGTCTAATAAATATGAATGCCTAATTTAAACATCAAGAACTCTAGGCTTGATAACTTCTCTTGGTAAGAAGACTTTAATAGATGAAGATGACAAGAGTTCTAATCTTGTTGTGGTGTATCTTCATATGTAAGTGTGCTTTGGAGGATGAGGATAGCCTCTATGCTTGCTTTGATGGATTATCAAGTAGAAATAAGCTTACAATAAATGAGAGTTAAAAGCATTATGATAAAAGATTAGAAAGAGTTTTGAAGACTAGATAATGTGTGTTTTTACTTTACAAAAGCTTAGTTGAACATGTGGACTAAATGGTTGATTAAATGAGCAAGAGAAAATGATCATAGGACCATACAGTTCAACAGATCTATTAGGAGATCTGTGGATCCGTCTCTCAGTTTCTCCAAAAAATAAATCCTGATGTTTGAGAAAAACTAAGATTAAAGGGCTAAGATGCTAGCCAATTTTATGAACGCATAATCCTAAAATGTGATTATTATGTCTTCCATGCAAAAACAGGTTTGATACTTTCCTATTTGCTTTTAGATTATTACCTAAGTGTTTAATCAATTTCTCAATGCAAGATTGCATTTGATTTATTTTCTAAAGGAGAAGATATCTTCTAGATGATTAAATGAGATTATTAATAAAATGGTTAAACAGTTTCTAAATGCATACTTTTGTTTGAATTCATTCCCCAAAAGGCAGATTCTTAACCAGTGTTAATATTTGGATCATTATCAAAAGTAGTTTAACCTTAATCCAATGAGCTGACAAATTCACCACCAAAATATTAAAACCTACCGTTTCTTGAATGACGAATGTATCATCCGTCAACACCACCGGCAACATCATTAATTTCTCTTCCTAATTTTGCATCGTATATTGATTGATAGAAGGCAACACCTTACGATTTACAAAGAGACTAAAGTTTATTAGGAACGGCCCCAATATCAGATCTACAAACCAGATCTCTGAATTTAGGGGGGATTCAACAATGGGGAAACATTCAATTACCACGGATGCGAACGGTTGGACATGGATCTTTCGTAATAACAAAAACCCTAACACTAAACCCATCGAAAACCTTTATCATAAGTATTTGAAAAAAGTGGCAACTTCTTTCTATGTTTCCAACATACCTGATTCATTAGATGCTAAAGGACTTTGGAAAGCGTATGTATCTTATGGACATCTGGTGGATGCATACATCGCGAACAAGCTTTCAAAGGGAGGTAAAAGATTCGCCTTTATTCATTTTCTTAGAATTAATGATGCATTTGATTTTGTTAAATCCTTATCAAATATATAGATTGAAAGTTTTCATCTTTATGTTTTGGTCGCCCATTTTTAAAGAGCCAATCACACTAGATCCCAACCGATCAACAAGGTGTTGAAGGCAAAAACTAACCCTAAATCAAACCCTAACCCTAACTCTTTATCATTCCAGAACACCAAACCTCATCCTTCATTTGCTTCTGTTCTTCACAACAAACCAAATCCGGTTACAACCACACCTTCATAAGTAATCACTCGCTCAGTCATCCTTAATGATCATGACCTCATAAGTGTTGAAGATTCATCAACAGTTATTTTGGTGAAATTAAAAGAGGTGGACTCTATAAGTAATATGTACACAATTTGTAAAAATAAAGGTTTTTTGGACTCGAAAATACATCATGTCGGGGGCCTTTGGATTTGGATTCAATCCCCTTCATCGTTATCGTGTGCTAAGTTTCAAGATAATGCTAGTATGCAACGCTTATACACGTCAATCAAACCAGCTTCACCCTCTTTTAAAGTAGATGAATGCTTGATTTGGATTGAGATCAATGGCTTGCCTCTTTGTTCTTGGGGTTCGAATGCTTTTAAGAAAGTGGCAGGCATGGTTGGTAAATTTATGTTTTTTGAAGGCGAAGAGTCTACTGCTATGAGTTCAGGTAGAATTTGTATCTCCACTCAATCTCATAAATTCGTTTCAGAAAAAGTCCATGTCGAAGTACGTGGGGAGAACTTTGAGGTTCATGTGCATGAACTTGGTACTTGGAGTATTAATATTACAGTGACTCGATTGATACTTCTTCCCATATTGATGTGAATGAGATAGAGAAGGTGCGGATTCTGTTGAAGAAAATTCAGTGGATGACTTGAATGATCCGAATGATAACTTTAATGAAATGGCTCATGGTATTAACGAAGATAAAGTTTAAATGGACAACCTAAATGCCACCACTATGGAGAAGCCACAATTTTTTATGAAAGAGAAAGACCATAACGATTTTAACTTGCCAAAGGTTGGTGAATCATCAGATCCAAGTCACCCACCTGGTTTCAAACATATGAAAAAAAGTTTTTCCAATACAAGTAAGTGTTCAACATCTTTTGCTAGGCATCATAAGAAGGACATCAAAGGAGAGTCTCTTATTCACGAATTAAATAGAATCATTAAAGTTGGAACCACTCTTGGCTTCGATGTTAGAGGGTGTAAGAAATCCCTCAACCAAATGATTAATGGCATTGGTGTACACATTGTGGATAAATGAATATCCTCTCTATAAACAGTTGTGGTACGAAGAAAAGCGAAAACGTGTTTGGATCAAGGAGATGTGTTTCAAGCATAACGTTCATTTCTTAGGTGTTCAAGAATCTAAAATGACCCGTTTAGAATTATTTCATCTTAAAAACATATGGGGAAATCTCAATTTTGATTACGCGTGTAGCATGGCTCGAGGTAGGCCAGGAAGTTTGATCTCTATGTGGGATCTGAATACTTTTATAAAGGAAGCCATTTGGTGTGATGAGTCATATATTATTGTGAAAGGAAAATGGAAAAACATAGTGGGTGATTGTTTTATGATAAACATCTATGGTCCTCAAGACTCTTCAGCCAAATCTTTCCTTTGGAATAGGATTGCGGATTTTATGCACCATCATAAAGGAAATTCATTTTATTTGGTGATATGAATGTTGTTCGCAAAGAAAATGAAAGATTTGGTTCTATCTTTCCTCAAATTGAAGCTGATCACTTTACTCTTTTATTGATCTTAATGGTTTAATCGATCTTCCCATTGGAGGTCGCTTGTATACTTGGATGAACAAGGCGTGGACTAAACTTAGTAAACTGGATCGATTTCTTATTTTGGATGAAAACTTGTAGATTCCACCCGATATCCGTATCACTTCTCTCGATTGCTTATGGTCGGATCACACTCCTATCCTTTTTCATATTTTGAAATATGATTTTGGTCCGATTCCCTTCAAGCTTTATAACTCGTGGTTGAGTCGTGATGGTTTTGATGACGTAATAAAAGCATCATGGTCTTCTTTGGAGAATAATAATAATGATGGAAGACGTGTAGCATGGCTCGAGGTAGGCCAGGAAGTTTGATCTCTATGTGGGATCTGAATACTTTTATAAAGGAAGCCATTTGGTGTGATGAGTCATATATTATTGTGAAAGGAAAATGGAAAAACATAGTGGGTGATTGTTTTATGATAAACATCTATGGTCCTCAAGACTCTTCAGCCAAATCTTTCCTTTGGAATAGGATTGCGGATTTTATGCGCCATTATAAAGGAAAATTTATCTTATTTGGTGATATGAATGTTGTTCGCAACGAAAATGAAAGATTTGGTTCTATCTTTTCTCAAATTGAAGCTAATCACTTTAACTCTTTTATTGATCTTAGAGGTTTAATCGATTTTCTCAAATTGAAGCTAATCACTTTTATTGATCTTAGAGGTTTAATCGATCTTCAAAGACAAATTTCAGGTTCATGACTCTCATGTGGTCTTTCCCCCGTTGGTTCATTTTACTTGCCTTTGTCCTCTAGATAGCGAGTACTTGGAGAATCATGTTTTTCTTGATGAAATTAAGTCGACAATATGGGGTTGTGGTAGTAACAAAGCCCCCGACCCCGATGGTTTTACTTTTATGTTTTTAAAGAAATATTAAGACCTCATAAAGATGGATATTCTAGAGTTTGTGAACTCTTTTCTTGATTCATGTTTGATGCCTCAAGGTGCTAATTCCTCGTTTTTCACTCTTATCCCAAAGGTCAACAATCCAATCTTCATTAAAGATTTCCGTCCTATTTCTCTTATTGGTATTCATTACAAAATCATTGCTAAAATCCTAGCAAATCGGCTTTCTAAAGTGATAGACAAGATTGTTAGCATTGAGAAATCCGCTTTTATTTTGGGACGACAAATTCTTGACGGGCCTCTCATCCTTAGTGAGGTCATTGAGTGGTTTAAAAAGAGGAGGAAAAATGTTAATCTTCAAAGTTGATTTTGAGAAAGCTTTTGATTCGGTCAGTTGGAAGTATTTGGACTTTGTTCTTCACAGTCTTGGTTTTGGTAATAAATGGCGTTCTTAGATAAGAGCTTGTCTTCATTTGTCCAGAGCTTCTGTTTTGGTTAATGGCAACCTTACTTTAGAATTATCTATTAAACGAGGTCTAAGGCAAGGAAATCCCCTCTCACCTTTTTTATTTATTCTCGTCATGGAAGGTCTTCATTATGCTCTTTCTACTGCAGTTAGTTCTAACCTCATTCATGAGATTAACCTTGGCTCTCCTTACCTCACGCTCTCTCATCTTTTTTACGTTGACGACGTTATTATCACTACCGAATGGAATCCAGGTGATTTAAATAACATCATTCGTGTTCTCCATGTTTTACTTAGCATCAGGTCTTAAAATTAACATTAACAAATGAAACATTTATGGTATTGGAGTTTCTGATGACGAGGTTTCTAATATGGCTCGTAATTCTGGATGTGCCGCATGATCTTCTCCTTTCACCTATTTTGGGCTTCCTATAGGATCTACTATGAATCGTGTTTCTAGTTGGAAGACTTTAATTGATCGGTTTCAATCGAGACTTTCCTCCTGGAAAGCGAGCCTTTTATCTATTGGGGGTAGGCTTACTCTCATCAAGGCGGTTCTAGGTAGTCTTGGTATTTATTACCTCTCGATTTTTAAAGCCCCCGATATTATGTTGAAATCCTTGAAAAGTCTTTGTGCTAAGTTTTTCTGGGGTGGCCAAGACTCGAAAAAGCTTATATGGATTAAATGAGCTAACGTGCTTTCTTCTTTCAAAAAAGAGGATTGAATATTGGTAGTTTAAAATCCTTCAACCTTGCTCTTCTTCAAAAGTGGCGTTGGAGATGGTTCTCTTTCCCGAATTCCCTTTGGGTTATGGTTATTAAGGTGATTCATGGGAAAGAAGTCGGCTTTGATACTTATGGTTGCAAGTTTAATGGTATTTGGGCTAGGATTGTTGGTTCGTCCAATTTCCTTCATTCACAAAACATTATTCCGTTGAATTCTTTACATTTCAAAGCGGGTGCGACACCCGTATTTGATTTTGGAAGGACATTTGGATTGGTGATTCTTCTCATAATATTCGCTACAATAGGCTTTATCGGTTAGAGCTAGACAAAGATTGTTTAATTATCTATCGAATTGAAAACGGGCAATGGAGTTGGAATTGGTCTAGGAATGATCTTGAAGTCCGTAACACAGCTTACTTTAGAGAATTATTGATCGAAATAAGTCGGGTTGACATATCTACGGTCGGAGATACTTGTATTTGGTCTTTGGCTAAAGATGATATTTTTTTCTATTAAAGAAGCTCGTCGAGTAATCGACGATAAGATTCTCCCTTCTTTGGCGAAAACTTCATGGGATAAAACCCTTCCTTGTAAAGTTAACATTTTCATGTGGAGACTTATGTTAGACCGGCTGCCCCATCGTCTGAACCTTTCGTCCCGTGGTATAGATATTCAGTCGATCTCGTGTCCTTCTTGTAATGGTAACGTGGAATCTTCTAATCATATTTTTTTTGAATGTGACATCGCTTTGGAGATTTGGAGACTTGTTCGTTTATGGTGCGTATCACTTGTCCTACTTTTACTTCTCTTGAGCATTGGAAGAATTGGACCGGTTTGTGGCAAGCTTTTAAAGAGAAGAAGCATTGATTTTTTTGTTATCTTCGTTTCGTCTCTTTAGTGGCTTTGAAGATTTCGCAATAGTGTCACTTTTAGTTCACACCAGATGAGGAAAAGTGACATCTTCGACAACATTCAATCTTGTTCTTTCTCCGAGTTGTATCACATGGGTCATATGGGTTGTAATTGTGCAGACTGGCTTAAGTCTCCTTTGTTGATAGCAGGTTCTGGCAGCCGTTGATGTTGGGAGTTCCTGGTTCTTTTATTTTCATGCCTTTTTCATTGTTTTCGTTCCTCAAGGCTTGTTTGGGGCTGCATAAAAAACATTTCAGAGTAAAAACCGGTGGCACGACCTCCGTGAATGACTCTTGTCGAGTAATTGGCTAGAATTTTTTCATCATTTTTGTAGCCCTCACAGTTAAAGTCTCGAGAGGTTTCTAGGTTGTTTTTCTTTGTTTCCGTCCTAGTTTTGTTTGTACTTTTATGCTTCTAACGCCTTGCTAGTTGCCTTTCTTATATATTATCTATTCGCCGTTCAAAAAAAAAAGTTTTACCTTAATCTAATGCAAGACTGCATTTGGATATTTTCCCAAACAGAAAGATCTTGACTAGTTAGTCAAAAGAGGATTAAATCATATTTTATAGTGAACGTATTATGCTAAATAAAAGGAAAGAAAACTTTTGTGAAAGTTTATAAAAATATGTAAGGTAATATTAAATTATGTAAAATGAGGTTCGGAAGATGATGATTGGGATTGTAAATATTTAATGACTCCAAAATATATTCTAAACATTTTCAATGATTTGTTAGATGTTTTGATCATAATGCTATATAAAAAACAGATTTGAACCTGTGTTGAAGCCTAAGAAGACTTAAGACGTAGAGACTTGTTGATGAATATATGATTTGACGATATATGGTTACACGTAACTTGCGCATTTTACGTTATATATATTACAAGTTATATGTTTATCATTATTAACATATAAGAGATCGCTTAATTTAAATATCTCATATTTGCACTAACATATCTTTTGCACCACGTCATCTTCTATCCTATAACATTCTAACAACAAAAAACCAGAAAATTATCATCCGCAATAACATTTTTATAACACACAATCAAATTGCCCAATTGTCCCATTTAACCCTAAAAGGCAAAAAGAACACACAAACTCGCCATCCGGATGGTGACGCCGCCTATAACGCGCATGTGGTGCTGGTGGCGGTATCGGAGCAAGCATGGCGCTTTTATAGGTGCAATATGTGTACGTTGGGGTTGCTATAGGGATCGTGCTCTCTAACCAAAAGTAAGATTGATGTGACTAATGAATGATATATTTTAAATTTCGCAATTACTAAGATTAATAATCTAGCAACACTAGCTATAAGCCGAAATCAAATTCCATTACTACTATTACACATTTTAGATTTAAAACGACGTACTTTTTTACTTATGTGCACTATTCATTTTAAGGACTGTAGCACTGCTACAGTGCTAGGCAAAAAAAAATACCCAAAAAATTTAGCCAAAAAATTTGGTCCGGCCCAATTAGTTTTTTTTTTTTTAAATTGTTGGCACAAAATAAGGAGGAAAAAAATGTTACAAAAGTACCGACGCATTGACATAAAAAAATACCCGCGGTAACATTTCCGAATTGACTTAAACAGTGTCATTTTACACCATGAGACCAAAAAAATAAATTCGCAAAAAAAATAAAATTTTAACGCGACGCAACAACGCGTAAGACCATAAAAAAAACTACTAAACACGATACTAGAATTAAAACGACGGCGTTTTTAACCTACTTTCACTATTCATTTTAAGTTAGCCCAAAAATTTGGGCCGGCCCAATTAGTTTTTTTTTTTTTTTTTTTTTAATTTCGGCACAAATAAGGAGGAAAAAAATGTTATAAAAGTACCGACGCATTCAGATAAAAAAATACCCGCGGTAACATTTCCGAATTGACTTAAACAGTGTCATTTTACACCATGAGACCAAAAAAAAAATTTCGCAAAAAAAATAAAAAATAAAAAAAATAAAATTTTAACGCGACGCAACAACGCGTAAGACCATAAAAAAAACTACTAAACACGATACTGAAAAAGTAAACCCGTACTATTAAATATGAGACCGACAAAATAAACTCGCACAAAATTAAAGAAAAAAAAAAGAATTAATGACACGCAACAACGCACGAAAAATTAACGCCCCGCAGTAACGTGCAAGAAAAAATAAACTTACACTATTAAACATAAAAAAACGCGCGAAAAAACAAATAAAAAAAAAAAAAAAATTAACGTCCCGTAACAACGCGCGAAAAATTAACGCCCGCAGCAACGCGCGGGTAATCTTGCTTGTTGAACATAATACTAATCCTAATGAAACAGTGGCACGCTACAGTGCCGGGCTCCCACTTTGGGCCTGAGCTCCCAATTTGAGGCTTTTTTTTTGGCCTTTTTTTTAATTTTTTTTTAAAATTTCGTCTGTACAAAGTATGGCTACAGTAGCTACAGTGTCGGCTCCCATAAACCCAGATATATAACACATATTTACTTAAATCCCATAAAATTATATTAAAAAAAACGCATATACAAAAAAAAGCTTTAAACATGAGGGCCAACACATAAGCCCATATAAAAAAAACTATTAAACATGGAAAAAAAAAAAAACATTTTTTTACCGCCCCACAACAATGCGCGGGACATAAACTCATACAAGGAAAAAAACAAATTATTAAACATGAAACCGAAAAAATAAACCCGCACTATTAAACATGAAACCAAAAAAATAAACCTGCACAAAATACAATAAAAAATGGCCTGCAGTAACACGCGATTGTCATTTAAGGCACATGTGGTGAATGCAATTGGGATGAAATTAAAATTGAAAAATAACAATCAACACTCTCTTATCGTGGTACCCACATTCATCGACCCTTTAATTGAACTTAACCATAATAAAACAAAATATCAAATTCCAAATGTTTAATGTGATATTTTTCGTTTGTTTGACGTGCTTTTGCTAAGCAATTATTATTTTGTGTCGTTTTCTGATACCATACAATTATTTGATTACGTTTTTTGAGGTTAACATTCGTTTTCATTTTCCTAAAATATCATGTGTGTGTAATTTACTTGTTTTATAAAAACAATACGGTTTTTCTTACCGAGTTTCATAGTACTATTATTTATCTTTTATATGTTCTTTTTATCAAGTTTCAAGTTTCGCTCTAGGTAAGACAGTTTCAAGTTTCCTCAAAATCTTGCATGCCAAACATACCCTAAGAGCGTTTTGCATTTGATGTTTATTGCTTAAAGTTGAAAGCTCGTTTGACGAGTAGCGTTTATCGTCGTGTTACGCTTTTAATAGCGTTACTTTTAAATATTATTTGAATAAACATTTAACGTTATCTAACTTGTATATCATTTTAGATTTCGTTGTCAATTATACAACTATGTTGCCTAAAACTTCTATTAAACAAATTATTATAATCATAGTTGGTAATTGTTGCTGCTAATTATTACCGCTTAATGCTACAACTACCTAACCATGCTATGAATACATAGACTAAATTAGTGTTAAATTTTAACTAAGATCACCTATTTTACTATAAATGAGATAACTAAACATAGTCTTTTGTAACAAATTTTATGTGCCGCATTTATTTTTATACTTATAACGAGTCTTAATGAAATTTTCACAGAATATTACACTACAAAGAACAATTTATGTGATAGACGCAATATTCATCTGTCTACGGTTATGGACTTGATTATGAAACACTCTTACGTAGTAAAAGATTATGATAAGTGTGTGTTTGAGATACTATATTTTAGTGATGTAGAATCATAGATTGATTTCAATGGGTATGATTACGAAGATTGAACCTTCTTTTATTATTTTTATTTAACATGAAGATTGAAATGATGACAATGATGAAGAATGACCATACATTATTAACATGTGCAGTAAAAGTTTCGGGACAGAAACCTAGAAGGATACAGCAATTATTAGGAGAGGATCCACCTTTCAGGATGGACCATATATTGTTTCGACAAACAGTAGTAAATAAGTCACATGCTCACATAAGGGGGTGTTTGGGAGTGCGGTTGGAGATGGATTTTCTACTTATTGCTGTTCCAAAATGAAGTAAGCTATTTTGAAGTGTTTGGCAACCATGACATGATAATCGCTTTTCTGCGTTCTGATAGCCCCAAAACCTTGTTTTGGAAAAGCAACCTCAACCTTACTGCCACAAAACGCAGTTATGCTTAAACTGATTATTCATTACCAAATTACCAAACTAACCCCAAAATATATGTAACCTTGTTTCTCACAAATCCTAGTTCTAACTTGTCTTCAATACGAGTAGGTTGAATGTTCTCTTTGTCATCCCTTAGCGGCAACGCAATTGATTATTGCAAACCATTTACAGGCTTAGAATTTTATTTACTGCAACCCATTTACTGGCTTAAATTTTGAGTGACACGATGAGGATTTAATGATAGACAATGGTTGTATTGGTGATGGAGGCGATGAGTTTTTCACCAACTCTGTGTTTTGTCCTTAGGAAAATGAAGCAACTTTATAACTTTCTTGAAAGAATTAAGAATATTATAAATTGTGAATAACCATTCAAGTAGTTAAATACTTTTTGTTAGTAACAAAAATATGAGTACGACTTTGTAAACCAGATTTTAGTAAAACCAAGTTAATTCAAATAAGAGTAAATTGCATAAATCGTCCTTAAAGTTTAGCCAAATTGCATGTTTCGTCTCAAACGTTACGAAAGTGCAAGGATCATCCCTGTGGGAAACCTTTGGTGCAAGGATCGTCCATGTAGGGGGACCTTTGAGGAAACCTTAGATGCAAGTATCGTCCCTGCGGGGACGATACTTGCACCAAAGGTTTTCCACAGGGACGATCCTTGCAATTTCGTAACGTTTGGGACGAAACATGCAATTTGGCCAAACTTTAAGGATGATTTATGCAATTTACTCTTCAAATAACATACGAGCAAACAAATGTCCTTTTTCGTCATTTTACTTTTTAAGTAATTAAAATAATCTCATTATCCAAACACACAAAAACTGATTATCTGATTATTGTGTTATCATACAACATAATCAAACCCAAACACTAAATTTTAAAATCACGTTTTGTAACAGCTGATTATCTGATTATCCGTTTTCAAACCGCATAATCTATTTTCATTAAGCAATCCCAAACACCCCCTAAAACGTTATTGATTAAGTTCGTACAAGTTAGAAATATTTATTTATGAATTTATCACATGACGTATAAATTGTATCCCTTTTATAATAACAAGGTCACTCAAAAATCGACTCTTTCCACTACAATAAAAATGGCCTAATGCAACCGTCCAAATTCGATGCAAAAGGCTATTTGCAATGGAAATGCAACAAATTCTAACTATTGCAAAAAGGCTACATGCAAATTTAATTTGCAACCGAATTGCAACAAGCAAAAAACTTTTTGCAACCGTTTTGTAACGAAAGATAATTCGTTGAAACTGAAGACTCTTTTTGCAACGAAGACATTTTCCCATAATTTTGCAACGAACATTTTTTGCAACGGTAAACAGGTTTTGCAATGGCAACTTTTGCAACCACAACATTTTGCAACAACCAAAATTTGCAGTTAGCGACAGTTTTCTGACAAATGATTGCGACAGTTCTCACTGATTACCAACGCAAATAATGACAGAATGCCAACGAAATCATAAAATGTTTCATCGCTAATACGTCGCTGGTTTTACGGCCGTTTAAAGTCGAATTTGTTTTTTTTATATAAAACCCATATTGCAACGATAAAAAGATAAACACAATATTTAAAAAACTAATAAATTCACATATATTCTAATATTCGTAAATCTAACCACCAATCCAAGGTTTAAATTACATGTGAAGATAACAGAATGTCTAAAAGGATGATATCTAAAATCTATCAACAAAAATTACCAGTTATTGATGTCAAAAACATATAACTAGCTCTATCTCTAGCAAATGTCAAGCTTCTTGTTATTCCAATTGGCTTTTTTAGGAAAGCGTCACAAGCTAACATCTGATCCTTCAACTCTTTCCTTAGACTAGCTTCACAACATACTTATGTTGATTCACCACTATATCTTGCAATCAAAGTACATGACAGTGATACCAACTTGATGTTAAGGATGTAACAAAACATCAAAGTTCACTAAATATAGATCACTTTCAATGAACTTCATTTAATACGTAGATTAAGCACTCAAGCATATCATTACCTGCTCAACTATTGCTGCCCATACATACAAGGTGACCTCTTTATGATTTCTCTTCTCCAAATTAAGTGCACATTATGGCTAAACATAAATGAAACAAATAGTTACTAATCAAAAGTACTATGCACATCATATGTATTGTTCTACATATTACTCTATCATTTATTCTATATGTTCAAGAGATGCAATTTGAAAAAAATAATTACCAACTTCAGGCTTAAGTGACTAAAACAACCATGAACAAACAAGTAATGATCACGTTCGTTTAACTTCATGTAATACGTAGATTAAGTGGCGTAATCAGTACTAAATTAATTCGAGCCATACTATACTAGTCATTTTATATCTAACTCATATTCATCAAAGCAATTACATTTAGGAAACTCAATGTTAACATTGTATGCATCTATTTGTTTTATAATTTGTAATTGCCTTTGCCACTAAAAATCTAATTAATAACGTGAATTTGTTTTATAGTAAAATAATTACTAGAGCTATATTAATATGCTGATCAAATTTATACCTCAAGGATAGGCAAAAGTTGAACCACAAGCTTTTGTGTGTTTCCATGATGACCAGCATTGAAAATTGTATGATGGTCAATCATAATTTTCCACTTGACACTTGAATCTTCAAGTGCTATATCAAGCTCCTATATATACAACATAAGCTCGTAGTTCAGAAATTATATAATCAACAACCACAAGAAGCAGTTCAGCATAATGTAAATATATTTAAGAAGGCATTTCGATTTCTTCTATGGTATCATGGTTTGGTTGTTGTTAGTGTTAGACTATAAATTTTGAGTATAGTGACCCAATAAAACATACTTTTAGCACAAGAATAGATGTCAAACTGGTCGCTTTACCATGATTTAACCGGCCTCTGAATTGTGAGGTTAAACTAGTTTACAAAGGATAAAACCACAACTATATTCAATTTCTACAAATACTTAGTCTCTTTATAAAAAGTAAAATTTAGCCCATAAACTAACAAGTAAAAGATTATAAAAAGTGAAGTTTTAGAAACTCATGGAGTGACTTTTTTATGTATCTTGCATATACCGGTAACTCCCATTCAGGAATGTTTGTTAGAATGGATGCCTATTCAAAAGGAACCCCAACTTGTATATTCAACTCACCTTGTTTGTTTTTGGCCATATACATGTTCCTCACTATTTGGATAAATTTTTCTCCATTTAATTTTATTGTTTGAGGTGGCTAAACTATGAAGCTCTGTTGTTTTGTTTTGCTAATAAAACTGTATGCAAATTTATATTTTGGTTAACTCAACCATATAAAATTACAAATTCTAGTACAAAGCCATGAACAAACAAGTACTAAGGTTGATAATTCTCACTATATCACTAAAACAGCCCCAAATTCAAAGAATAATAAGAATTATCAACTTTTTGACTAAATAAAAACATATAAAACAGCCTTTATGTGACTCAAACCTCCCCAAATTCAGTTTCGTCATTTTTCCTTGAGGTTACAACCAAACAATCTATCATTAAATCTTGTAACAAAAACATGTAATACTACCAATTAAACATGTAATAAGAGTTTAATATATAAAATCGACATGTAATAAGCATCAATTGTAACAGATATGATGTTGCGAGGTTGTATAGACATGGGTCCACAAAAACCCTGTAGGAACCAATATAATCACTTCACTTCATCATGGTAAGAACCAAGATAAGAGATAGGAGAAAAGGAAGAAGTGTAGAGAGAGAAAACTGGAGAGAGAAAGTAGAGAGAAATGAATGATGGATTATCAAAGTGTAATGTTTACAACAAAAATGACAACCAATCCTTTTCCATTATGGAGAAGGGGTACTTATACTACCTAACAAATACTTGGACGCCTAGGAAAGTAACATGAGGCGGGCTCGGGATTACTTGGGCTTTAGCCCATAACACGTGACCAATTAGCTTACATAAACAACCCGTTTATCCTTTCTAACCTATTACAACATAATTAAGTAAAGACTGAGCTTCCATGATTAGTAGCCGAGCTTTCTTATTCGACTCAATATTTTGAGGCTAACAATCTCCCCCAAAGCGAGGCTTCCTGCATATTCTGAGCTTCCATGTTCAAAAACTTATTTTGAGGCTAACAATCTCCCCTAATGTGTGGTCTTCGAATTCCTGTGGTGAGATCTTGAATCTTGCTTCCTTGACCTTCTTGAGATTGCTTTGTCGTTGAGTTCTTGAATCTTTGGTCTTTGTTATGTTGTAGTCTTGTTCCTTTATGCTATGTGATCTTTGATCTTTAGCCTTTGTCATTGTCTTTCGACTTTGTCTTTGATTCTGAGATCTTTAAATCTTTTCCTTGTTTGTCTTTGTCGTCTTTTCCATCTTGCGATCTTGTGTCTTGACCAATATGCTCATACTTTGCATCTTCTTGAAAGCTCTCTAATAATCTCCCTCGAAGCTTGGTTTCTGAGGAGTTATCTTTAATATCAGAGTTTGCAGAAGTCTTTGTCTTGAATTCTTGAGCTTTCTTGATTCTTGATTCTTGATTCTTGAATCTTGATGCTTATAGTATGTCTTTGTAGTTTGAGCATGAGCATGTGGTAATGAATCGTACTCTGCTGGAATGAGGCTGCAACACCGTCGTTTGTACCTGCATTTGAATGTTAGTGATAAATAACAGATATGGACGAATATGGCTTTATCATTCGTCGAGATTCGATTGCATTAACCTCCAGTTTTGTAGGACCGTTTTACTGTATAAATACTATAGCTGTGATCAGGTAGATTCAAATAATCTCCTTGATAGGGTTTCCAGATCAAAGTTTTAGATCCTCTAACGCTTATGCATTAGATTCACCGTGCTTGCTTGTTCTCAATATCAGAACGTCTCAAAACAGATAACACGATATGAGTGAATCAGATAGTTACTATCATTCTGATTGAGTCGTCAATTCATTTACTGGACCATTATCGATATCCAGTTAACACAAGCTTGATTCATATAAAATCTAGTAAGTCACCTACCGCAGAGCTGTTTGAGGTTGACTCTGGAAGGATTTCTATTCGTCACTGTGAATACTAAAGAGTATCAATCATAAAAGTTGTAAAATGAATATAAAATTAAGGTTGAGATAGTGTTAAGAACACAGCTTTAAAAGATTATGAATGTCATTAAAGAATTCTTGAAAAATTATGCTCAGACACTGGATCATCTTATAACATACAATCTATTGAGTAGTCATTATTATTACTGATTTGTTATTAAGAGATTTTTTAAGAATGTTTTAAATACATAAGAATTTTCGTGAGATGGTGTATCCAAATCATTAAAACTTTGTTTTTTTGAAAAACTCCCCCACAAACATTGACTCATTTTGAAAATGACACCAAATGTAGAAGAATTGTCTTGGAAAACTTTATGAGGGATGGAGTGTTGAACATACAATTTTGAAAAATTTTGAATTGTCATTGTGAAGTTCTTGAAAAATTATGTTCAACATTTTGAAAAAATCATGTTAGAAGACTTCTCTTCTAACGCTAAAGATAAGCGCACTAAAACGTACACTCTTCTTTGTCGTTCGGGTCTGAGTTGCAATCTAAGAGCGATTACAAGTCATAAAGAAAATTCGAAATGACATGTTTTGAAAGCATTTGAACTCTTGCTCAAACTTCATTTGCACGCCCGTGTTAATATTAATAAACATTTCTAGGTACGTAAATGTTATCGATTCCAAGAGACATGTCGAGAATATTCTTTTTGAAATTTTTGATTTTTTAATTTTGTATTTTCTTTTTGAAATTTTATATTTTTGTAATTTTCTTTTCTCAAAAATATTTACAAGTCGATGTTTGAAGAATATATCAAGCATATTCATTTGCCAGAACCTCCAGTTCTGCTGGAGTCAAACATCTCATACCAATTCGTCTGACAAGATACTGAAACCTATCTCCGAGTAAGGCTTTAGTAAACATATCAGCTAATTGGTATTCAGTTCTAACAAAGTACAATTCAATTATACCGTTTTCAACCTATTCCTTGATAAAATGGTAGCGAGTATGGATGTGCTTAGTACGGGAGTGTTGCACGAGGTTACATGAGATTGCTATGGCTGATTGAGAGTCGCAATACAGCGGTATTTTGTTGTAGTTGAAGCCATAATCCTTAAGCTGTGTTCTCATCCACATTACTAGAGCACAACATACATATACCGCCACGTACTCAACTTCTGCTGATGACATTGCGGTGCAGTACCGCTTCTTTGACATCCAGCTGACTAACTTATCACCTCGAAACTGTATTCCTCCAGAAGTGCTTTTGCGAGTATCAAGACATCCGGCATGGTCGGCATCTAAAAAAACTGTTAGTTCAAAGCCAAAATCCTTCGGATACCATAGTCCTATGTTAATGGTTCGCTTTAAGTATCGAAAGATCCTTTTAACCTCTTTAAAGCGTTTTTCAGTCGATCTTGCTTGATAACGTGCACAATAATATACTGCTTGCACTATGTCTGGTCGACTAGATGTCAGATACATGAGTGACCCGATTTTACTACGATAGTCAGTTTGGTCTACGAGTTTTCCACTCAAGCCTGACCATTTTAGGTTTGCTAGCCATTGGTGTACTAGCACTATCGCATTTATCCATACCCTGTTTTTTAAGTATTTCTAAAGCGTACGGCCTGGTTGATAAAGATACCTCATGGGGATTGGTGGATTTGAAGTCCTAAAAAGAATTTCATTTCCCATATTAAGGACATCTCAAATCTACTATGCATTAATTTTTCAAATCTTTTAGAAAATTTAAGGTTTGTAGACCCGAAAATAATGTCATCGATGTAAATTTGTACAAGTAGAAAGTCCTCCCCGTATCTTATCGTGTATAAAGTAGGGTCAATGGTACCTTTAGTAAAACCTTTGGACATCAGGAAATTTGTGAGTTCATCATACCAGGCTCTCGAAGCTTGCTTCAATCTATATAGAGCTTTCCTTAGATGGTAAACTTTCTTTGGATGATCAGGATCAACGACCCCATCTGGTTGTGCAACATAAACCTCCTCTTTCAGTGGACCATTAAGAAAAGCCGTATTGACGTCCATCTAAAAAATTGGAAAAGACTTGTGTGCAGCATAGGCGATGAAAATCCGAACAGCTTCCAAGCGAGCAACTAGAGCAAATAATTCATCAAAATCAATACCTTCCTCCTAAGCATATCCCTTAGATACAAGTCGTGCCTTATTGCGAATAACAGTTTGATCTTCATCCTTTTTGTTATTCCATAACCACTTTAGCTTGATTACAGTCTTGCCAAAGGGTTTGTCGACGAGTTGCCAGACTTGTAGTCTATCGAACTGATGAAGCTCTTCCTACATTGCCTCTATCCATGCAGAATTAGCCATTGCCTCCTTAATGTTTTTCGACTCAGCAATACTCACGGTGAGTGCGAACATACACATTTCAGGATCTGTTGAAAGTTGTCATCTTGTTTGCACTGGCTTGGATGGATTTCCACAAACTTGTTCTAGCGGGTGATCTTTGGTCCATCGGTATTCGGAATCATGTGGTTGATAGAAGGTATGGATATTCGAATTATCAATATTGCGTGAGGAAGACTCAGCAAATTCTCGTACCGGTGTACAGAAAGGATTGATAAATTCATCTTGTTGGAATTGTGTATCTATTGCTTGATTATCGTTGTTTTCGACAGCATTAACATTTATAGTTGAAGTTGTTGGTTCTGTTGAAGATTGAATATTCGTTGTAGGTGGTGTGTCTTGTTGTTTAGAATTGTCAGTGGGAGAAGAAGACTTAATGACACTTGAAGTACATGCATTGAAAAATTCATCTTACAAAGGACTAAAAAGAAGATCCAACTCTTATTGTGACGAAGCTGTTGTATCTGCTGAAGGAGAAACATTTTGTAGTTGGGGCGCGAGGCGAGAGTTGTCATAGTCTGACGCCTTTTGTCGTTGGAGAACGAGGTCTGAAGTGTTACTAGCAATAGACATCTCAGACATCTCTTTGATATCATCGAATCTAAGATGTATGGATTCAACTATCAATCGGGTTCTCTTGTTGTAAACTCTATATCCCTTAGACTGAGTGGAGTATCCCACCAGAATGCACGGATCCCCTTTTTCCTTCACTTTGTCAAGATTTTCATCATCTCTGGTTAAGTAACAGGTGCAACCAAAGATGTGAAGGTGTTTAATTGATGGTTTCCTGTCATTAATGATGTCATATGCAGTGTTCTCATGTGTTAGGATGATTATTGATCTGTTTTGAGTATAGCATGCGGTTGCAATTGCTTCACCCAAAAAACAAAGGAAGTTTAGAAGCCGAAAGCATCGTTCGAGCAGCCTTAACCAGAGTACTGTTTTGTCTTTCGACAACGCCATTCTATTCAGGTGTTCGAGGAGTAGATGTTTGATGCTCAATTCCTTCTTCTTTGAAATATGCATGAAGTGTCTTGTTTAAGAACTCTGTGCCTTTTTCAGTTCGAACGGTAATCACTTGAGCTTGAAAATTGCGTTGAATCATCTTGAGAAAATCTTTTAGAACTTCTGGTGTTTCATCCTTGGATCTTAGAAATAGAGTCCAAGTATATCTGAAGTAGTCGTCAACAATTACCATAATGTATTTCTTCTCATTGATGCTTTCAACACGCATAGGACCACATAAGTTCATATGAAGCAAATTACCCGTCCTTTTGAACTTGGAACAACCTTTGTCTTGAATGAACTCCTTTTTTGCTTTAGTCACTACACAAGAGGAACATAGTTGATCCTTTACATATTTCAACTTAGGTAATCCAATCACGATATCCTTCTTTGAAAGCAAGTTGATGTAGTTGAAGTTAAGATGAGAAAGTCTTCGATGCTATAACCATGCTTGAGTTGGTGAGGCTTTAGCCATGAAACAGATTGGAGTTGAAGTAGTTTCTTAAAGAGAAATTGTATAGAGATTAGATCCACGATTACCAGTGAGTTAATCGTTTCCTTGAAGATCTCTAACAAAACAAGTAGATTTTCGGAAAGCAACCTCTAAATCCGCATCACAAAAATGACCAACTGAGAAGAGATTGTGATTGAGGCCTTCGACGTAATAAACCCTGTTGATCATGATATTTCCTGAACCAGGTCTCCATAACCAAGAATTGGAGCAAATTAATCATTGCCAAAATGAACGGTACCCAGATATTTTTCAATAAAATTGCACATCAGCTTTAGATTGCCCGTCATATGCTTTGTGCATCCAGAGTCAATAATGAATAGGACGAGTTGAATAATCTGCAAGAGAATTAGAGGACGATGGAACACTTGACAAATTGGATCCTAAAGTATTTGTGATTTTCAAGACATTAGTTATCCTAGATGCATTATCTATTATTGGACTAATACTTGTGTTCACATCTTCTTTCCTAACTTTAGGCACCCATTTCATTTTTGTCTTAGGAACCTATTTATATCCTGATGGTCATTGTTGTGCTATCTATCATTTCCATGCCTTACTAGTTTTCTCATAAAGCATCCTATAGTAACTCTTGGATTTCTGGATAGTGAATTATGATGCAACTGTTTTTTAGGGGGTGTTGCAGCAGATTTGATCGCTTGACCTTTTGGTTTTCTAGTACTAATAGGCACTACTTTAGGCTTCTTAGTTCTAGCATTCACGTCATTTAAAAATTTAGAAACACAAGCATCATGATTCGAATTAAACACACATTTTCCACAAGTAGCACAAACACATTAACATTTGAAAAGGGGGGTTTCTTTTTGGGGGGGGATTTTTAACTGTCATTACACGCAGTTACAGACTTTGTTTTATTAGAAATACTAAAAATCCTATGGTGGTCTTCTACTTCAGTCTTCTTAAGCTTCACTTGACTATTGTTTGCACGACCTTATCTTTCATTTGATTGCCGTTAGAAGTTAGGGGCTCCTTCTCAACACTTGTTTGGGTGAAATTACTCTTGTAAGCGGTAGAACGCAAGGATTAGTATTTAGAAGGTAGTGAGGCTACTGTGGTTGCTCCAGTTTGTGTTAGCTTGTGTAATTTGATACATTCTGGTTTATCACATTTGTGTTTCTTACAGCTTGCATTGACTGTTTGAGGCATATCTGTATGTAGTGATGGTTTTGATAAAAACTTGGACAAATTGTTTGGGACCGACTTGTCTTTTTGAAAAATTTTCCTATCAAGAGCGTCTAAAAAGGAGTGGTTTGCCTAAAAATAATGGTTTTAGAATCCTTTGAGCATTTTTTTGTCTCGACAACAAGCATTGGTTTATCAACTTTTAGTTTCCACAGATTTCCTTTGCATTTCTTCAATGAGTTTCGTTAACTCATTATGGCAATGTTCTTGTCTTGCAATTGTGCTTTCAAATCTTGTATTTTGTAATATGTTACGTTCTTTAGAAATAAATTTGACGGCTTTTTCTTGGCAAACTATGTTATTTTTCATTTGTACTTGCATTGTTGTAAAAGCACGTTCAGAGAATTGAGTGTTTTTTCTAATTTTAGCAAAACTTCGTGAAAAGCTCATTATAATTCTTTACTTATCAGTTTTAGTTTGTTTTGAAAGCTTTTATGAAGACATTCACATTCTATCACTTTATGAATATTTAAGCATTGGCAATTTAGTCTGTAGCATCTAATCGATAAAAGAATGCAAATAAGAACACATAACATCTTGTGAAACACACTCATGCAGAAGTAGATCATACATGTTTGAAAATTCTGCTTTGTCAGATTCAAGTTCATCAATTTCTTTTTCAAGAGATTTAACGTACTTTAAATCAGCATGCATTTCTTGCTTAAGTTCATGAACAAAATTTAAAACTATAATTTTATATCTTTAGGGCAAGAGGCATCAAACATGTTTTAGTTAAGATTTCTATATCATGAGCAGTTGGTGCACAAAAATAATCATGAGAATGTTTTTCCCACGCTTGATCAACAAGTTCTCTAAAATGATTTATGTTATTCGTCATTACATTATAAGCTTGTCTACTTTTACTAATTGATTTTGAAGTAGGTAAGAAGCCGATGTTTTTTAAAAAATTTGGTTTAGTTTTAAAAAAGATTTTCTCCACATTTTCTTTCTTACTTCATTTGCATGTGCCAACTGATCATGATATTCCTGTGACGTTGGTTTTAATAAATTTCATAAGATATCTTTGCTTTATGTAATCATAAGATTTCATTAAGTCTTTATTCAATTTTGATCTACTCTTTTTTTCAAGAGTCAAGGTCTCTTCCCTATCAGGGACGAATCTATTTATAGGATCAGATGTGTCATATGGGATCTCATACAAACATGGCTTTTTAGATTGAGCTTTCTTGAGGTACATTGAATTTGCAAAGGTTGGTCTACCATTAAATGTTGAGCCTTTGGGGGCTAACATATGAATTGTTTGAATTGATTGATTCCTTTTATAAACAATTTCATTCAAAAACTTTAATTGCTTTTTCATTGAAATTATTTTGTCAATGTCTTTTTCTTCCTTAAGTTTAATCCGTTATTACTTGGTTTTACTCTTTGACAAGTCTATAATGTGATTTGTTTTTAGAAAAAACTCTGTTTGACCAACTCATCGTGTTTCTCTTTGACAACTAAAATTTCATAGGCTTTAAGTTTTAAACCTTCTTTTATTTCAATTTCTTTTTGAGCTAATAGTCCTACAGTTTCATTTAACATACGTTCAAGATTGATCAACTGTACGGTCAATTAAGGTCTTGTACGTCTCAAGCTCAGTCTGTTTACTTTGAAGTGCAATTAGGCAACTATCCCGAGTTGTATTGGACTCCTCAAGATTGGATTTGCACTTCTTTAATTCTTGAGTCAACGATGCGTTTGATTTCTTTAATTGCTTCAAAATCTTTTTGTTCTCTTCAGTATCAAGTATTAAATTTTCAATTAAATTAGCAAGCGCAACACGCTCAGCATCACATTCTACAGCATTATTGGTCGTCTGATATACAATATTACACATATCGAGTGAACGAGGAATGACATTATATCAAATTTTCCATCTAACATGTATTTTATAATTAAGGGTTGTAGAATGATGTTTCATGGGCAAACACGTTATATTCAGCATCGTATTGTACCATATTATTCTAATGTCTCAGTAATCAGTTCCGAGTTGCAGTTAGTTAGGACCTCTTGAATCTTTGCCATATAGATGTAATGTGCTTCCAATTTTAGTTCATCGATCTCTTCATCCGTGTCCTCTAGCCAATCAACTTGATTTGCCTGAAGTGGAACACCTTTCTCAGCTTGTTTGCACAGCAACATCTTTTCCTTGTGATACGTGTAGTCTTTTGCCTTTTTTTAGTTTCCTGCATTCCTTAGCAAAATGACCAAATTCCTTGCAATTGAAATACTGCCCACAACCACACCACTACATTATACCACCATCTATCACCCTACCACCACTCACCCCCTCCTCCTACCCAATACCAAATCAAACCCCCCACAACCCTACTTCAACACCAACAATACCAATTCTCCAACACCCCCACAATAAAAATTTCTAAATCCCCCCTAACATCATTAACAATAATTACTTAAACACTCACAAAAAAATCCTACCAAAATCCCATCTACATAATCCCCTAAAAAAAAAACATCAAACCAACACACACATCTCAAAAACTCTCACCCCATACAACAACCCCCCTAACCAATCATTCTTATCTATATCAATTAAATTCACACACTAATCCAAAACACAAATAATCATCCAATTCACAATATCCCTCATCAAATAAAATAAATATTATCCATCGTCAAATATCTCAAAAATTATCATCACCACCTTCAATTTACAATAATCTCATCCCCCCTATCACCACTTTAAATCCAAAATTCATAACACAACTTCCTTCAAAAACAACCCAACAAAATCACCATAAACTCCTAACCCTCTAAATATCACAGACATAACAAATACATCCCCTAACCATAATAATCAATCCCAATACCCCCCACAACCCCCCAAACATAATCCTAATATCCTCCCCCATCCCAAATCCAATCCAACTACTCCCCACTTACCTAATAAAAAACACCAACCAACCACCACAATACCCCACACTATACTAAACATCCACCCAATACACACCCCACCATCTTCCTATCCACATCCCCCACCCCCCCCCCCCCCAATACAATCCCCACAATCATAACCTCTCAACCCCCATAATACTCACCAAACCACTCACACACCACTCTAAGAACACATCGCTGCTCTATACATTGCCCAATCCAACCAACACTATTTACTCTCACTCAACCATCACTCCATATCTAACACATTATCACAACTATCCCACTCATGCCCACTCATCTATATACACAAACAAACTATGATGAATCACCCAGATAGACAAGTTGAGAGAAAATTTGCTCTCAACAACGTCTGCATTACAAAAACCTTCAACTACAGCCCGTGAAGAAACAAAGACATTCCTCGAACATTCATGTCTCCATACCCTAGAATATTCATCTTTACCCTCTCGCAACTCCAAAATCCCTACTCATTATAAGGCGCTACTTCTGAAACTCATCCCATATCACCTCCTCACAAAGATCCGTGAGCCACACCACCAACAACTTGTGTCATACTCAATTGAACTGCACTAAACACAGACCTCAGTGTCAGTGTACTATCTTAATGCCACGTATGTAGACCAGAATCTCCTATCTCTCATGTTAGATGATACCTGTACCAATAACTGCCCATCTCATCATCGTCACTATAAGACCATCATTAATGTTAATCATGTCAAAATGTGCTACATATGTACTTAATATATCCCTAATAAACCAGAGATGCACATTAGATACACATGTCTCAATAGAACAAATTACTACTAGACACTAATCATTCTCTGTCTCGCACCAATCAATTCATAGTCTTAGTTCAGACAAGCCTGTCTAGCCATCAAAGTGATAATTAGCAGCACTCTCGCACTACTAATAATTAAATAATTCCATGATAAACCCCTGTATAACGACGTGCTGCTCGAAATACACCACTGACACAGTCAATGACCTCAATCTCTCCTGCACACTCACTCAATACACAATACTATAATAACAGATCCCGCACAGAACCCACCACGCGATCATACCAAATGCATGAACCAGATAAATCTAAACACTTATATAATAACACACCAACCATACAAAAAGAGATATACAATATTGAGACTTATATAGTACCTAGTACAATATTGTGCTACTACGAAAACCCATTGTTAGCCTTAGTAAACAAACTCTCTGTCAGTCCCTCTAATATTTATACCTGTGATATCGTCCCTGTTTTTCCGAGTGCCCTAGACAAGACTACGCCGCCCACCAATTAGAGTCCCTCACTGCCCTTCACAACTCGCGAATTTCTCCCTCACATCAACATCAACCTCCTTATTGTGACCCCTAAACCTACTCTCTCCCTAAATTTCTCAGCATAAGTACAGTCCTGCGTCAGTCTCGCCCCACTTCAAGTACCACATCTCCTCCCAATTCTTATCGAAACTAAGAGACCAATGTGATAATATAATCATTGATCACACACTCTCATCTCTCCAACCCCCCGTTCATTCCATTCACACAATTGAGCCACCCCACACGCACACTGACCACCAATACTCACCGGTCCCGCCTCGTTTCCTTTACTGTTTTAAGACACCCACTATCTGTAACAACTCTCTCAGTCCAACCCTCACACACCACTCGCAACGCTCCCTCACATATCGACGCGCCCTCTCATAGACGCCAATAACTGAATCGTCTCTCTCGCTCACATGCCCGGATGAGAAATCTCCCCTGTTGCTCAAGAAATATACTCTGTTTGACCCCATACACACTAAATACCCCCCACTAAGCTCCTCATAGAACACACGCCGCCAGACACACCTTAACAATCCCACCTATCACTCAGTCCCACCCGAGACTGTACCTCACACCACATTGTTCGACCCTTACCCCACATCCTGAAGATGCCCAAACATATATGCCCTTCCCTGTACAGAATACACTAAAATAGTTTTTGATACATCGGAAACTACACCCGCCAAACCAGCACCCTGTCGTCTCCCACAGTGAACGACTGAGTCAAGATGTGGTTTTGGCCAAAAATTTACCGTATAGTGTAACACTCTAGACCACAGGACTTGCAAAATAATCAAATAATCAACCCCAATCCAAAGAAGAGCTGTATGTTATCGTGTATAATGAAGCTGTAATTGGATCGTTGTATGAGCAGTGCTACTAACACAGGAGCGAGCGAAAAATGTAAAAACGCTTGTTTAGGGCGTTCGTGGCAAATAAGACGGAAGTGCCGCGCGGAAGCTGGCAAATAAGCTAATTTCTAAAGAGGAAATAAGGATTCAGAAGAGAAACGCAAGAGAGCTAGAGTAGTAGATGAACCGAGTTTCGAAAATGAGTGTGGAAGTTTTGTTCGCATATCAAGTAGCTTGTGTAAAGAAGAGGCCAGAAATGCCCCCCCAACTTTCTTTCTCTTTTCACTTTATTTTTCAGCCCTTTTTAGTTATAAAAAAAAGTTTTGGATAGTGGCCACTAAATGGCCCTCTTGTTTTATGAAAAAGAAATCTAAAGAAGGTTTAGGGTGGAATTGCAAAAAACTGGTGTCCCTGCGTTTGTTTATTAATAAAGGTTTTTTGGGAAGATAGAAAATTGCATTTTCAGCCCTTGTGTTTTATTTTTCTACAGTTTTTTCTTCTTAATAAAACAACTTTCATCTTGGAATTTTTGGCCCTTTTTATTTATTTTTTCATATTGTAATTTTTAAAACTAAGTTTTAAAATTTACATTTTTGGTCATTATGTTTTTAAAATGGATTGTGGGCTTTTGTTGGGCTTGGTTTTTTATTTTGGCTTTGTATTGGGCCCCAATTGGTGTGTATGGGCCCATAAGGTTTAGGCTCTGTTATTGGGCTTTTTAAGGGAACCCAATTAAGGTACTGGTTTGGGAAGTATTAAAGTCAAAGAATTTCAAAGAAGTTTCCGTCACTCTGATACCGAACGTCTTTCTCGAAGTGACAAAGTGTTATAGTTAAAGAATTTCAAAAAAAATGTCTTAATCAAGCTTTCAAGACCAAGAAACAAAACAGTATGAGCATGTCGGTCCAAATATCACAAGTTGTAACACCCCCAAAATGGTTCGCAGCGGAATAAGGATTCGGGGCATGTTACTTCAAGATCAACAGCACAAGATATATATAAGAACGACACAAAAGTCGTTTAAACTGATACATTGGATTTAAATAAAAGACATATTACAAAAGCTTATAGCTTTACTTGTTCTTTGTTTATTATTACAAATACAAACATTGATATCCCAAAACATGATGCACTCATATCTTTAACAGTGCAATCCAAAACACAATCCAATGCATCCTTGGCACCTCATGCCTATTGACCTCCTGAAAACATTGCTTTAAAACGTCAACAAAATTGTTAGTGATTTCATAGGTTTATGTATTTAAATTATGCAGGACCGCAAGATTTTCCCGTGATGTTACAACATATGCCAACAATCAAAAAACCAGATTATTATTGCACTAAGCTCATGACACCGAAGCTCAACCTATATTTGCTATTTTAGCAGTTATTTGCCCGTACAGATGTTGTAACCCGCAACATCCAAGTCCGACATGGTCAACGTTCGTTCCCAGTGATAGCTAATCACCCAAACGGGGAGGTTAATCCCAATAGATCTATTTATATCATTCGCGCTCACATAATGTAATTCACAACTACATCTATGCAATTAACAGTTCATGAATAATGGGCTCAGGAGGGTTATCGCAACTTAGGCAAACACATAATCAATATATTACTTTCAACACTTGCGTCCAATTTATAAAACAAGCATGTTTCCACCCCAAATAATATCAAATCAGTAAAACTGTAAAAGTGGGGCTATGAACTCACCTTGAGTACAGATAGCTCAAATAATCACAGATAAAACGTCACGCAAGACGATAAATGCAACCTATTTAAATTAAGGTCGTATAAGTACTGAGTACTTAATTTAATAACATTGAATATAATCTTATAGTTGTTACATCGTACTATCGTTCGGGCTATCATAATTAAAGAGGTCATGACATGACGTACGAGGAGTTTAGGACACTTTAAATCGTAAATCCAACAACTCATCGATACGCCATCCGAAGAGGCCTCATTATGAAACTCCCTAGTAATATAGCACTTTGATAACCACTCAATATTCTATATAGCATAATCACCGACTAATCGTTTTAGTAAAATAATATTTATAAAGTGAAAACGTTTATAAATATACTTTTCGTAAAAATGACCTAATTTGGTCGTTTTAAGCCCGTTGCTCGCGTTTCTTACGTCCACGTCTTCGTAGTAAGACGAGCGATCAAAATATTACATTTTCAAGTTTTTAAGATTCTGCGATGAATAGTAAAATTACTGTTCACAACAGCTCATTTGTCGTTTTAGGCTTTAATTAGCGTAAACTTGTAATCGTAATAACTTATTCGTTTTAATCCCGATTTTAGTGATTCCTTCGAGTATTTTCAAAATATCTTTCCCGGGCGACATGTCGCCCGGGATAGTGTTTATTAAAAAAAAGATTTTATACTAAAAACTGTATAATTTTAATAAATATATTTCCCGGGCGACATGTCGCTTGGGATATTGTTTATTAAAAAAAAGATTTTATACCAAAAACTGTATAATTTTTATAAATATCTTTCCCGGGCAACATGTCACCCGGGATAGTGTTTATTAAAAAAAAATTTAATAAATATCTTTCCCGGGCGACATGTCGCCCGGGAAAGATATTTATTAAATTTATTTTTAAAGCTTTTAATAATTAATATTTATATACTTATGTTTTTTATAAATAAAATATATATAAATAATAATTTTAAACAAAAATTATATATTTTAGAAAATATATAATTATTTTTTTTAAAATAAATAATTATTATTTATAAAATATATAATTATTAAAAAAAAGATTTTATACTAAAAACTGTATAATTTTAATAAATACCTTTATCGTTGTACATTATATGTTTTAGAAAATATATAATTATCGTTGTACATTAGATGTTCAACGGATGAGTCGATATGTTATCGTTGTACATTATATGTTCAACGGATGAGTCGATATGTTATCGTTGTACATTAGATGTTCAACGGATGAGTCGATATGTTATCGTTGTACATTAGATGTTCAACGGATGAGTCGATATGTTATCGTTGTACATTAGATGTTCAACGGATGAGTCGATATGTTATCGTTGTACATTATATGTTCAACGGATGAGTCGATATGTTATCGTTGTACATTAGATGTTCAACGGATGAGTCGATATGTTATCGTTGTACATTAGATGTTCAACGGATGAGTCGATATGTTATCGTTGTACATTAGATGTTCAACGGATGAGTCGATATGGTATCGTTGTACATTAGATGTTCAACGGATGAGTCGATATGTTATCGTTGTACATTAGATGTTCAACGGATGAGTCGATATGTTATCGTTGTACATTATATGTTCAACGGATGAGTCGATATGTTATCGTTGTACATTAGATGTTCAACGGATGAGTCGATATGTTATCGTTGTACATTAGATGTTCAACGGATGAGTCGATATGTTATCGTTGTACACTAGATGTTCAACGGATGAGTCGATATGTTATCGTTGTACATTAGATGTTCAACGGATGAGTCGATATGTTATCGTTGTACATTAGATGTTCAACGGATGAGTCGATACTCCCGCCAAATACTCCCGGCAAAAACTCCCGCCCAAAACTCCCGCCAAATACTCCCGCTAAATACTCCCGCCAAAAACTTGCGCCAAAAACTCTTTTATACCATAAAAGCAGATACTATCACAACCACAAACATATCACACACTCTTACCATCACAACCACAAAAAGATGGTGAAGATGGTGCCACATGAAGCTTTTGCGTGTAGGTGTGCAGAAGGAGATGTAGTTCTCCGACAATCGTATAAACCTGAGAGTTACGGTAAACTATACTATGCATGTCCAAAATCAAAGGTAAACAATCACATGTTTTTTATTTGTGTAATATATAAATTTTCTGGTTAGTTGTTAAAAGAATTAATTTCTTTACTATTTAACAGCCTCCGAAACATTTTGGATGTGGATTTTTTTTATGGAAAGAGACCCGACTTCGTGAATTGATGAGTTCTTCTGGAGCTCCATCGACTCCAAGTTACTCTGCAGGACATTCAACACCTCCAAGCTATTCTTCAGGACCTTCAACTCCTCCAAGCTATTCTTCAGGACCGTCAACACCTACAAACTATTCTCTAAGATCTTCAAGAAATGGAGAGTGCTCAAACTGCAAACACTTGCGTGGAAAGATAAGTGTACTCAAGGCAACAATGGAAATGCATATGCATCCGGAACAACACACAGTTAATTCGGCTGCACTATTTCACGAAGTTCTCAATGAAATGGAAAAACTTGATTTGGAGTAGTTTTTCATGCAATGTAATTCGTATGATTTCGAGTAGTTTGTCATTTGCAATGTAATTCGTATGTTTAAGTGTCTGTTTGTAAGTCGTTTGTGTTACTAGAAGTGGTATGTATAATATTTACCTAAATGAATGTTTGTTTTTGTGCATCTTGAAAAAGTATACAATACATCATGTTCAACTATAGAAGGGTAGTGCATATCCTGACCGAACCGAGAAAATACGGCATATCGGCATACAAAATACACACTATATTTTTTGTTAGAGTATACGGCATATCGGACCGAAACGAACCTAGAAAACGTAGTTTTTTTATATAAGTATTTATATATTTTATAAGTATCTTTTTAAATGTATAGTTATAAAACATATTTTATAAATAATAATGATTTTAAAGGCAAAATTAAATTTTTTGATAAAATACATTATCCCGGGCGACATGTCGCCCGGGAAACCTGAGCGGGAAAAATTGCCGCCAGGATTTTCGGTGATTTTGTATTTCTAAATTTTAATAAAAATATTCCCGGGCGACATGTCGCCCGGGAAACATTGTATTAAAAAATTATACAGTTTTATAAATATTAAAAAACTGTAAAATAAATGTTACAAAAAACATTATACACTAACACGCATTAATTATCACTAAACACAAATGTTAAACTTGGAAATATTATCCCGGGCGACATGTCGCCCGGGAAAGTCTAGCGGGAAAATTTGCCGCCAAGATTTTCCTTAATTATTTTGGTCAAATCCAAACCAAGAATCCCGGGCGACATGTCGCCCGGGAAACTCACCACATACTTTGACTAAAAAGTCTATCAGAATTAGTGCCACGTCGGATGAATTTTTGTCGTTTAGCGATCTTTCCCAGGCGACAAATGTCGCCCGGGAAAAGTTCGTCGCCCGTTCTAGTTTTTCTTGTAGTGTGAGTCAAAACAGAGTAACATGTGCAAGGCACATGACCCGTTTAAACTCTCACACGCGCCAACTAACTTCCTAACCGTTTTCCCCGCCAATTTCATATTCTATAAATACCTCATCATATCTCATTTATGTTGGATTATGGTAGTTAGATACGCACCATTACGACTAGAAATGTATGAGCCTATTGGGGGCACACACGTTAAACACTTAGAGTGCGTTTTTACTTCACGTAAAGTTCTAATTGTTAAACCAAAGGACTAAAAACGACTAGACACGAAACTCTATGGTTGCCTAAGGATAGCCGGCCATAATGAGGTTCATAGGAAGTGTCTACATTCGTTTTTGAGATAAGGTAAAAGAGAGGAGAATTGTGATAAGGTTAAACTCCTAGTTTCCTAATTCTATCATGATTAGGATTTAGGAATATATATACATTCATCACAGGTTATTAGGGACGTGTGAACAACATACAAACACAGAAAAATAATTCTCCTCGTCTCCATATGTCTCACAGCCGGATATACAAACCCTTATTAGGGTTCTTGCATATTCGGTTCCTTTTTTCCTTTTCCTGCTAAATTCGGTGATCTCCAAGTGAGATTACAAGGCTGTGATTCGATCCCACAAACGTTTCAGCAGGCTTAGGGTCTTTGGTTTACATGTTCTCAGGTGTGACAACATACATATTCGATCAGGGTTTCATTCTAGTTATTTTCGGTTTATTCTGCTCATTTTTGGTTGAACCGAGATTGGTGAAAACTCTAGTTCTCTTTTCCTGAAATTCGGTACAGAAGATTTTATGCATCATTACTGCCGAGCAAAAACTCGAATCCATCTCAAAAGAAGTGACACAATTCGACCAATCAAAAAATGGGCGTAAAGGTTATAGATTCTGTATCATGCATTGAATTTTCCAAGGTGCCACCGATAATCTGCAGGTCCACAACCAAAAACGCGACCTCAGTTAACTGTGCCGGTCATCGACTTATCACAAGATAGATCAAAGGTGGTGGAGGAAATTAGGCGATGTGCATCTACTCTAGGGTTCTTTCAGATAGTGAACCATAGTATTCTAGATACTCTAATTTATAGTGTACTTAATGATACAAAGAAGTTTTTTGAGCAATCAACGGAGTATAAGATGCAATTTTATGGCAGTGGAAGTTCGAAATTGGTTTTGCAACCTCCCTCCCTGCTCTAAATTTGGACTTCTGTATCAGGTCTAAAGCTCGCTCAGTTGGCAGGGACTTCTATTCATGTTAGACTCCATTTTTATGGTCTATGTTATGTTTCTTTCACTCTTGCTTACATTACATTTGTAATATGATGATATGTGTGTTTAGGCGTGGATGTCACCCAAGGAACCAAAATTAGAGGCATGCCAGAGATGTTTTGGGCGGCATTAAAGGATTGGGACAAGGTAGTTGTTGGCTTAGCAGAAGAGTTGATGTCGCTTTTATGTGAAGGACTGGGTGTAAAAAGTGAAAAGCTAAAAGAGTTGTCATGTTTGGAAGGGAGCTTATGTGCATCCCATTACTACCCCTTGTCCACAGCTAGATCTCACTATAGGGATCACTTCTCACACTGATCCAAAGAGCTAACTAAGCTTATTCACAAAGAGATATGGTGGGTATTGAAGTCAAGGTGTGGTGAAGATGGGTTGTTGTTGAGGCGGTTCTGGTTATTGTTATCAACATAGGTGACAGCTTCAGGTTTTTTTAGAGGTGTAAAATTAATGAATAGGTAATCAAAAACATAATAATGATAACTTGAGTCCTTTGACTAAAACATGTTACTAAAAGACTTTTTTTTTTCCTATACCTTTGAATCAGCTCAAGCAAGACTCTCTTAGGCGCTAGATAAATAAAGCTGTTCACTGGCTCGAGCGACTGATCCAACATTACCCAAAACATGATAAAAATAATTTGTGGAAATTGTTCTGTTCTACCAGTCTTAAGAGAGTCATATTTTTGTTATATATATATAAAAGAACAACTTTTTTGAATTTCATTGCTGATACCTCTAATTTGTCAAATATATAAGTATTTATACCCGCGCTCGCTGGGGAACGGTAGCGGAATACGCGGGGTTTGAGGAAACTTAAAGTTTTTATCTAAAAAAAAAGACCAATGACTTCAACAGTGTGAGAAGAAGTTATTTCGAAGAATTTTTTTTTAACTTAAAAAGTTTGTATTAAAAAAACACATTAAATGCACCAGGGTTCAGGTCACCGAGCATTAAATGTGGCGTTTCTAGTTTTAGAAAAAAAGTGACATTAAAAGAAATTTAATTTTAAAAAAAAAAACATTTAATGCACGGGTTTTTAAAAAAATGAAAATTAAAAAAAATAATTAAATGCACCCGGCGTTGGACCGGTGGCGGTCCTACGGTGATTTATTCAAACGACAAAAAAAATTTAATTTACAACAACACCCAATTAAAAAGCACCCGGGGTTCCGACGGGGCGCTGCGGGACGGATTAGCGGAAGCGGGGTTTGCAGGAAAACTTTAAGTTTTTCATCCTAAAAACAGACGATGACTCAACAGAGCGAGATGAAATTGAAAAAAAAAAAAAAAAAAAAAAAAAAACAAAAAATTTTGTTTCTAAAAAATTTTTTGAGACAAAAAAAGAAACAAGAAAAAACGGGGGGGTTTAGAAGTTAAACTAATGGGCCGGGGGTGTAAGTACCATTGCTATTAAATTTCATATGATCGGGTTGGATATGCATTAAATTTCATAAACGGGCTCCCCGGTTTTTGTATAATTTAGTAATATATACACTTGTCACATTTCTAACCCACTAAACTTTTTGATTCTCAAAACTTAATATTTAATTACATAATATACCAGATAATTACTTTCTAGCCTCATAAAGGTCCTTACACAATAAAAGTTCTTACCATATCAACTTATCTAGCACTAATAATTATCTTGTATGATAACTTTGTGTTTTTATTTTTGGATCTTTGATCATATTTTACTTGATATTATCCTTATTAATTTTCTTTCGTATTAAAATATAGCCTCTAAAAGTATTACACAATGTTGGCAGCCAACATTTTTTAATTATGATGGTTTTTATTCTCCTAACACATATATTGCTTATCTTTTATGTTTGCAAGTTAATAGATGATTATGTGAAATAGAGTTTGTTTTTCATCTAATACCGAATAAAATAATTTTATCTAAATCTACCAAAAAAAAGTACATATATACGGTATGAGGTTGAATTAATGACGGCGATTCATTATAACCATGATTCACATATGTTGTGTTCATCTATATTTTCTTGAGCGACAATTTCCATATGTTGCATTAAACTTCATTTTAATCTCTTGTCAACCAATTAATTTCATCGGTCTTTGTGTTATGAATAGCTAAGAGCAGGGTGCAAACGAGCCAAGCTTTTATCAAGCAACTCGAGCTCGAGTTCAAACTCGACTCGATCGAGCCGAGCTTTTATCGAGCTCAAGCCCAATAAACTGGCTCGAAACATATAATGATCCGAGCTCGAGCTTTTGATAGCTCGGCTCGAACGCTCAACGAGCTTTTCGAGCCTTAGAATAAATATTTTTTCATATTTTTTTATATAAGTAAATAAGGGCTTATTTGAATAATTGTAAGGACTAATTCATAAAGGTATTAAATATTTTATTATAGAAGTATTACACGTTCTATAATTCTATCTTTCATAGTGGTTTGTCTTACTTTTGTGTGGGAAATAAACTGGTAGTCATTTTATGTAAAAAGTCATTTGTGCTTAGTTTCGTGTATGTTACAAGGTCATTACTATGGTAAAACGTCATTTGTGATAGCTTTTGTGGTGGCGTGTAAGCCTTACTGATGTGTTTGTTTCATATATATAATTTCAAGATTTTCAAGCTAAGCTCGAGCTTTGCTCGAATACTACTCGAGTCGAGCTCAAGCCTTAATGGTTAAAGCTTGACGAGCAATCGAGCCGAGTTCGAGCCAACTTTTGGTTTTTCGAGCCGAGCTGAAGCCTTGTTGAGCTCGGGCTTGACTCGGCTCGATTACACCCCTAGCTAAGAGAATATTTTATTGCAACCCGCCTATTGTATTCATATAAAACTATAAATTCATTTTCTATATACTTCATAGACGCGCACTTATAATGAAAAATTATCAACTTCTTCACTTTATAGTGTTAATTTTAATTTTGACATTACTCGTGATCTAGGTCATTGAATTAAAATGTATGCTAATTATATAGCATTTGTTGTTTCTTCGTGAGTCTAAAATTCTTTCCGATTTATGTTTGATTTGTAATGAATTTCGCGAGTTTATAAGTTAAATTTTGGTAAAACTTTGACTAATTTTTTTTAGTATATTTTTCTTTAACAAAATTTTTGTATGCAGCCCGACGAAATTCGCGGGGCTATAGTCTAGTATATATATATATAATCATCATCTCATAGTGTATTATATATTCAATTTCACAGATGATGTCTAACGATGCATACAGAAGTGTGGAACATAGAGTATTGGCAAACAATGCTGAAGGTGCACGTGTTTCTTTTGCTGTTTTTTTCGAGCCAAGCAACCGAGAGGGATTATATGGACCATTCCCAGAGCTTATAACTGCTGAGAAACCTGCTATTTACCATGAATTTATATTTGAAGACTTCTTCAGAAGGTTTTTAAGTAAGGAGGTTGACGGAAAATCAAAATTGGATTATTACAGAATTGATAACACAAACAAGGCTTGATGTTATATGGTTATTTCTATGTAAAAATATGAACTGTGTTATATGCTTCCTTTAAAGAAATATACAATAAACTATGCATGTACTAATAAAAGAGCTTGGATTTCAAGCATACAGTGTCTCTTTTAAAATTTACATTGTAACATCTGCTGAATGAGGTTTCTCTTTACCAAACGTGCCCTGTTGTTATTTTTTTTTGTTTTTTTGAACATAAGCATGCATTAAAGAAAACTAACATCCAAACATATCACTCCTCGAAAGCGAGGTAAGTTCATCAGGGAAAGATACATCCCAACTAAACTCTAAAGTGTTTAAAAACGCATAACGGGCAACCCAATCAGCAACTTGATTTCTTTCTCGATTAACCCACGAAAATGATATATGCATACTTTTTCACCAAAGCGGAATAAAATCCACTAGATACGTAAAACCTCCATGGCGAAGAGAGAGTTCCAAAGGACGTTAAGGAGTTAGCCACTGGAGTAGGTTCACAAATAGCATTAAGCAACCACAATATTAATATGCTAAAGAGCAAGCAGAGAATGCACCGCGTATGATCTCGGCTATGAATAGGAGATATGGAGTCGCAACGATTACCAAGGACAGAACAGAGGGCAACCTGCTAGAATCTCGAACAATTATAACAAAGCTGCATAGAATCCTTGATAATGCAGCATCACAATTTACATTCATCCGAACAACCATGGGGACGCATCCACCGAGAGAAGCAAGTGAGAACTGGAATCAAGGATTAGCTGATGCAAGTCCTTAAAGTAGATTGTGGGCACGATACTTCTCAATTCATAATAGCTGAAGCCATAAACAGAAGCCAAGGTGTTATGCAGAGATCGGACTTATTAGGGTATGTTTGGCGAAAAGTAATTGTTGTTGGAACTGGGAGGGATTGATTGTAGATGGAGTGGAGATGGAATGGAGTTATGAAAAGAGATCTATTATTATTATAACGCTACATATGAAGGTAGCATTTGATTTTAAGGATTATGGACAGATTATGATTTTTTATAATCTCATATAAGGTTCATTTGCCAAACGAAATTAGTATTTTAAATAGCTTATTTTTTCAACAAAATAATCACAATCTTTCATAATCTTGGTGCCAAAATAGCCTTACATTATAAGAAATAAAGCTATTTCGAGATCCGCCATATAACAACAACTCAGTTGTGTGCAAAAATTGAATTGTATCCGAGAGACTTATGAGAGAAAGGGCAATCAATAAAATTTGTATAAGACCTGTTTTATTAATACCTGCAGCTTGGGTTGGAAAGCACAAAGGGGAGCCAAAACCAAAGAAGGCGAGGCCAGAGAATTCTCAAAGAGTACATGTTCAATTGTTTCAACAGAAAACATACTACTATTAGGACTTGAGTGGTTCGCTTGGGCTTTGTGTGGCCCATTCGGGCTATTAGCCTGTCCGGCATATACGCGGACAGCCTTCCATAAGAATAATCTGATTTTTGGTTGCACTGGTGCACCCATTTTATCTATGTGAATTCAAAAGTTATAAGAAAATAAAACTGAACAAACAATTTACAAACAACTGGATCTGTATACCAATTATCATAAAAAAAATATATCTAATTCCGGTAAAATTACCAAAAAAGAAAAAATCTCATACGATCATGAACTTGTAAATTAACCAACTCCTTGTTACAGAATCAGAATTCATAATTCCAGTTTATGTTCCATATTTTTTAGTCTTTTAATACTTTAACTTTGTCAATTTTGGTGGTATGGATATCTTAGTCGTTAATTCATTTTTTCATATATATTATTCATACATAGTTTTATGTATACAAATTTAAGAATATAGCTGACAGATGATACTAATTCTATATTATAATGTTAGGCTTTATAAAAAATGTTAAGACCATAGCTTACAAAATGACCCGAGCGCAACATAAAAAATCTAGGAAGATCGAGTTGTCTCTTCGGTTGATTCGCATGGCATGTCACATAGTTTTTTTTTTTGAACGGTGGAATTTTATTAGAACACAAAAATCTAGCAAGATGCTAGAAAGCAACAAAAAAAATTACACGATCGATGAGATAGCTAAAACCGGATTTTCACCCATAGATCTCAATCTAATCTAAATTTCTTACACCTATTACTCACCTAACAAAAAGTTAAGCTTTGAAATCCTTGAAGATATCACAACCGTTGGGCTCTTTTAAGCGAAAAACCTTAGCATTTTTGCTTCTCCAAATATGACAAACAAAGGTGAAAATGACTGCTTCAAAGCATTGGAGATGAAATGACGAGAACATTCTCTCTTTTTTTTGGGTGCTCAAACGGTTAACAAAATTGCTCACACATTTGTAATCGAGATCCCCCGAAAGAGAAAACCTCCACCATTTAAAAATGAAATTCCAAATGCTACGAGAGCATGAGCACCGACCCATCAAATGGTCTAAAGATTCAACATCTTCTTCACACATTGGGCACAAAATCAAATGCAGGTCAATACACCTCTTGTCTAAATTACATCTTGTTGCAAGACTATCTTTGTCGGCTCGTCATACTAGAATGTTCACCTTCTTCGAAATTAAAGAATTCCATCTTATTTTCTCATGAGATAAAGAGAGAATGTTCTCATCTAATTTGACTCGAAGAGATTTAACTGAGAATTTTCCCGTGCTCTCAAGAGACCAACAACAACCATCTGCCCTGACTTTAACTTTACTCCCTCAAGTAAACAAGCCAAACTTTCCATTTACTCTTTTTCTCTATCGTTATGAATAGGACGACGACAGTTCCATGCGGATGAAAGATGCTCACTCAATTTAAAAAGGCGATCAGATATGTTGCAGTCTTTCATGGACTCTAAAGCATATAATATGGGGTAGACATCAGCTAGCTTGAAAGCACCGAGGCACTCTTCAACCCAAAATTTAACTGAGACTCCCTCACCAATCGGGCTTTGAGCTTACTAATATATCCTTTAATAATCTCACAGTCTCCGAACGGCGAAATTGTGAAGCTCGAATCAAATTAAAAAAATTAAATAAACATTAAACATAACTAAATAAATTAGAAGGAAAAAACATTATAAAACTAAAAACAATGATTAATTCATAAAGAAATCCGACAATAAGCGAAAACAAATCTTCAGGAAGCAGCAAAAGCAAATAATAAATTTGTTGATGAAGACACCGACAACAAGCGGAGATTAACCTTCATCATGCAGCAACATCAACAACAAGAGCGAAAGCTAAGCATAGTTTTTTTTTGCAGCAGCCGGCTTCCAATGGCC
>BQNB010016890.1:41425-67631 GCA_026074375.1 Tanacetum coccineum | reverse complement strand
TTTCTTCCTTTTCAGACTGAAAGTGTTCTTTGTTCTATGGAGTCATGTTCAATACTGTCTCTATTGTTGTATGTTGTGGAACTGCAGGATGACCTTCTGTTGCAGCAACAACTTGAACTAGTACAGTAGATGGCACGTAGGGACCAGATAGTATGCATTTTGTGAGTCCCTCGCCATTTATTTTTGTGTCAATGTACCGTAGAAAACGTGATCTCCACTATGAATATCTTCCTGGTCCAAGCATTGATGGACGATCTTTTGAACCAGCAGCCATGATATTGTTATCCATTTGACTATCTGTTGAGGATGTGTTGACTGGAGTAGACATGATGAATGAATGATTGTGAATGATGAAGTGTAAAAGATTTGTTGGATCTTAAGTGGATGTGATGTGATTGAAATTGTTGTGGTTATGAATGCAATTCAAGTTCACGGGATTTTACACGTCTATGATTAAAACCGATAAATATTTTAACGGGATTTTACAAAATCATAGAAAACCGTGAATGAATGATCGTTTGTTGTTTAATGTTTGATTAGTCGTTTAATGTTCAAAGATATGGTTTAGTTTGCTGAGTTGTTATGTTTGATTAAGTGTTGTTTAAATGTCCAAAGTCAGAATTTGACCAAGTGAATTTTACTTAAAATATCAAGCAAACCGCTACCAAGAAGATAACCAAACCGCCACTGAATATAAGCCAAACCGCCTTGAGTTTTTGTCAAACCGCCGTGTATTATAATAAGTAAACCGCCTTGATTAAAATATTCAAACCGCTGCGAATTAAAGCAACTCGTTGCCTTACTGATTTGAACAAACCGCCGCCTGAACTTTAACTCAAACCACTGCCAAAGTAACTTTAGCAAACCGCCACGTTATATAATAATCAAACCGCCTTAGGTTCTGTCAACTCGCTGCCTAATTGTTTTTTATTCAAACTGCCTTTTGTATTGGCAAACTGCCGTGTGATTTTTCTTAACTCGCCGTGAAAAAAATATTCAAACCGCCTTTGACTATTTTCCTAAAATTCCGGATCTTGTCCCTACCTTTTGTCAAACCGCCACCTTGAATACAATATTTTAAGCAACCCACCACGAAGAACATAAGCACGTATTAAGCATTAATACACCAAATGAGCTCTTTATCTACGAAATAAGCTATGAACATGCAATACTAAGTGGGTATTTGATGATTAAACACACAATAACATGCATTTCTTTGTGGATCTTCAAAAACGAAGCAAACCTCCACGAAGAATACGAAAGAAATTCGAACCTTATAAGCTTTGTTATCAAACTAGAGCCTTGTGTATCACTTGGAATGGCAACAATATACCTTGTTTAACATGTAGGATTAAGAAACAACAAGATTAACCAACAAATAAGCTCAAAAATAAGTTTTGAGCCATGGGGTTTTTTGAACAAAGAAAACCACGAATTTGATCTTGTTTAACCACAAGAAACAATCACGAATCCACCCTTTGCTCTGGTACCAATTGTAGGATCTCATAAACACTTCACTACATATAACACAACAAGAATCGAACTAGAAAAGAGAAGAAGAGATGATGTTTTAGAGAGAGAAAGAAGAGAGAGAGAGAGTTGAGAGAGAAATTAGAAAGTGAAATATTAAAAATGAAATCAACCTGTGTGTACCTTTTCCAAAGTGGAAAAGGTATATATATATCCCGACACTTAAAGTGACGTGCGGGATATTTAACTAGGATTCGGGCTCGGGTCTTGCTTGGGATTAAACCCGAAACATATACAATATTAGTTTAATTATCGAGCCAGATTCCCGATTCTTTCCTATTACAATGTTAACTAATTGATTGACCGAGACTAACATACATAATGGACGAACTTCATGTTCGACTCAATATTTTGAGGCAAACACATACTGAGACATATTGTACTTAGTATTGGGAGTGTTAGCACTCCAGGTTGGGCACATGGTTAAGGTTCGGTTCGTGGCTTTAGTATCGTTATGATTGTTCTATGAACTAAAAAGTTTTGCTATGCTTGTGTTCAAAATGATTGTTTATAAACTCTATGAATTCACTCAACATTTTTGTTGACGTTTTAGCATGTTTATCTCAGGTATATACTTGCTAGCTTGGATGGGATGAAATCCGGATATCGAAGGACGTGGACTTGGTGAACTTTGCACACATGATAAAATGTTTTCTTTTAAAGAAACTTAAATATGTTGTGGGTTATTTTGAAATGAGTTTTTATAAAGTTATTGGGACCTTGTAACTCTGATCTTTTTAATAAAAATTAAATGACGTTTACTGTGACTCGTGAGTTTATATTATGAAGTAGCACCCCAATGTTGTATTCCGCTGTGTTGTAAATTTGGGGGTCTTACATTAAGTCCGATTTTAAGGTCAAAGGTATGTGTATTTAGGCACATACCAAAATCCCCCATACTAAATTATTGTTGTGTCCTCACGCAATGCTATAAGTAAACACTTAAGAAAACTAAGACCCTCAATCCTCCTCGACTAATAACCTCGAAAAGTAGCAAGGTGTTCGTCAAGGGGAATAAAAGAATCAAAAGCTTTGAAAAGCCCCGTTTTTACCATTTTTAAATGTATACACTTATTCCTACACATATCTTTGTATTTTTCCTTTTTCTCATTTTTTTGTACTTTTTTTTACTTTTTTTAGCAACTAACTAACATGTTTGACTTTCGTTATTTTATAACTCTTAGGGATCATAGAACAAGAAACATTTCAATCCTAAAATTCCCCAAAAAGGATAAATTCATCGTTCCCGACTTTTCACTTATTCCAAACCAAGCTTAAAATGAAATCACTGTTAAATATAAGTTAAGATGCTAACACTACTCATATTTGTAACTTGTGAACTTTTCACTCCCGACAATTATTATATATTAGGTGAATGTGCCATTTCGAATTTCAACCATGGATCAACGTTTTACAAAATTTCTATGCTTCACGTTCCACCCGAGAATAATGAGTTTGAAGGCGAGATCATCCCATGTAGCGACTTTCGTCTCGGCACATCCCAACCTTGCGGCTAAGTGACCAGGCTTTTGACACCCCATAGAGACTAGTATCGAGACTCACGGACCTTTGGTTTCAAAAACTCTTAGGTTTCCCGTATATACATAGCTTATTTAGAAAAATCACAACTTAAAATGAAATAGTCTTAGTTCAAAAGCATATTTAAATTTAAGAAAAAGAGATTTTCCCTATATTTATTAAATCACATTTACTACACTTAATATAATTATTCATCCTTTAAACTAAGGAAATCTTCGACCTTTTAGAAGGCTGCAACATCGGTTGTGAGCCGGCAAGATGCAGCAAACTTTTATCAGTCTCGGATAATTACTATGTGCCTTATTTAGAAGACTGCAACATCGGTTGTGAGCCGGCAAGATGCAGTAAACTTTTATCAGCCCACAGTTTATTATTATTATTACCACATTTTTTTTTCTTTTTTTTACTTTATATTACCATGATATAGAGAAAATTTCGTTTTAGAAAATTTAAGTATAAATTTGAACTAAAATTATTGATATCGACAATACTTCAAAAAATTGTTGATTTAAGTTTAATTTTCAAAAATAGCACGTATTATTAATCTGGTTAGAAGCTTATGGGAGAAAAAGCCACAAATTACATACATGAGCTTGTAAGATTTCCAAATAATCCTTGTTTAGCATCTAACTCATACTTAACTCTATCATTTTTTGTTCTTCGCAAAGATCCGCGAATGCTTAGTCTAAAAGTTAAGGAACAAGCTAGAGCTCAACACGCTCGATCGAGTCAAAATTTATTCTTATTCTACCCAGCAGGAAAGTCAAAATTGTGACAAAACACTTATTTTATTTTTGAAAATTTTTAAATTTTTTCATTTTTTTAGTATTTTGGTGGTAAAAACGGAGATTACGTGAAAACAACGGCTGCATGCACAATCAAATCGATAGATCCCCTCATACTAAAACTAAACATTTACCTCAATGTTTTAAGAAGGGTCTCTACGTAAATCATATGCCGTTTATTAGGTATGCTTAAAGATAAACGTTAGTCGATTAGATTTGGATATTGGATTCCCAAAATGAAGCTGAGGATGTGAAGTTCTTGTGAACGAAGGACAAAAACCGCGAGCACAAGAGGCTTCAAAAATCCGGGCAATCCTGGTCATACAAAACCACAAAACACAGAAATGGAAGAGGCGAGCCTCCTCACAACACACTTATTAGAAATAAGAAAGAAGATAGAATGGATAAGCATGGGTTGCTACCCACGAAGCGCTTGTTTATGGTCACTGATCTTGACCCGATCCCCCCATACTTGAGCTTTGTCAAGGGGGATAAAAATAGGGATGACGAACACCCAAATTAGGAGTGTTGTCTTCATGAATCAACATCGGGCTTTTATGATGAAAAAGCTTGGAAGCTTTAAAAGCCTGATGTGATGAAGAAGGAGGAGATTTCTCATTTGAAGCAAGAACACCGTGATTGAAAACTTTGTCATCATTTTCGGATGAAAATGGAATTAAAGTATCAATCACGGGGGGAAGAGTAGCAAGAAATCTCGTGGATTTGATTTCAATGCATATCCCAGGATCGTAAATCTTGTTTCTATCTCCGGAAGGAGAAGAATCATTAAGATCGGATCCGAGATCATTAATAGAAGGAATGAAGTCAAAATCCATATGAAGGGCGAGATGATTGGGTAAAATATTAGGCACATCTACGGGGATGTCTTCCACCACATCAATGGTTGAATCTCCCGAATCGGGATAATCAACATGAAATGATTCGAACTCAGGAAGGAAAGTAGAATTATTGTCATCTTCCGAGTTGAAATCATCACTCTCATTACCCGGTGGTATTGAGTCGTTTAGACTGGGAAATATATCGATCTCTTCCCTAAGAGAGTCACTATCCTTAACGGGGATAGGAAATATGGGAAAAGACTCGACGATCGTATCAGAATTAGCTTGAAAAACTTCTGATGGTCGGGGTGATGAATTATCATACAACAATCTCTCAATAAAACGAATGTCTTCCTCAAGATTAAAGTCGGCTTCATTAATTCCCGATGGAATTAAATCATTATGAGCGAGTTCACCGGAGAACTGCTCGAGAAGAGAATCAATCATAGAAATGATCGAAGCATCAATCTTAACGGAAATGATTTCTTCATCGAAAAGAGGGTTCGAATAAATTTCGTTCGGAACGTCCTCATCAGAAAATGACTCGTCATCACTAGAGGAGAAATCGTCGTTAGCATCAAAGAGAAGATTTGAGAAAGTCGTAAAATTATCACAAACGGGCATATCACACTCACTTTCGATATCGGAGAAATCCTCGGACTCACTTGGGTTTTGGACAAGGTTCTCAACACTAGACTTTATGAATTCGTCCGATTCCGTTTCTGGAATTGTGTCAAGATGCTCGTTCTCCATTATGAGAGAGTCAACGGGCTCCTCGGTTGATAAAGCGGGTGTGATTGCAACACACGGAGGAAGTCCAGAAATAATAGTATCTTTCAAGGGAATCGATCTTTCCTCGTCATCGTCATCATCGTAGCAAACGGGAATCTTCCAATATCGAGCTTTAGCCGCTTGCTCTTCTTCAATTCGCTTTTCTTCTTCCTTCTTTTGTATATATTGACCAACCATATCACATACGGATGTCAATTGCTCCATAAGCTTATTTTGGGAATTGAAGAGCTCATTTTGAGCATTGAAGATTGGATGATTGACGGTATATTGCGGGGGTTGAAATTGGTCAAAACCGAAAGAATTAGAATCATAGCACGGATTTTGCTCATGATAATAGTCTTCATTCATCGGTTGACATTGAAAAGTCTCATGAGGACCCCCGCAATTTTCACAACAAGGATATTGTTGGTGAAAATCATGAAAGTTTTGTGGGAAATTAAAGTCTTGATTGTAACACGGTTCCGGATAGATAAACGGAACTTGAGGTGGACCACCTCAACGTGGTATAACAATCATTCTATGGAAAGAATAGATGGTGACTGAAGTTTGTGGGTACTCATCATAGTTTTGATTTGTAGCATGGTTTCGGGTTAGAACTGGCGGTGTACAATAGTGACCAGGATAGAGTCATCGTTCCCACATAACTCATAAGAGGATGTCTGTTACTGGGGTTGTGGTGTGTAGTTCGGAAAAGTTGGAGAATTATTAAATGAATCAGGTATTTGTGATTAATGACTGATTGCACATATAACAAAATCCAAATTTCTACAATTTTTTCCACACTCTCACAATACACCGGTTTGGTACACACGATGCTTAATCTTCGTTCATAGACTTTACAATGAAAACAATGGACGGATAGTCTGAGTTGACGCATAAGAATGTTAAACAATTAAGTGGGATATGATAGAAGAATTAAATGGCCAAAGAGGTTTAAAGGAGATTAGTTTTGGTTTTTCGACATTTAATTCTGTCAATTTTTATTTTAATTAGACGATGAACTTAAACCAATAATCAAATTTTCACGCGGTTAGCTTTTTAAAAGAAAACCACAAAGGAGCGGCAGGAGCGGAAAGCTCGCAGCTCCCATTAAAAATCCCCTTTTCTTTTTTTTTATTCCTTTCGGGTCTTAGATTACATCGGAACAACCCTCCTGTTTACCCTCTTTGTGTTTGTTAATCAATTTAAAGGTGAGGTACTTGACAAGTGAACATAAGGCAAGTTTTGAATCTTTTATGGAGAACATTATTTGGTGTTATTGATTACTTGATATTCACAAAATTTGAAATAATAAATTATTTTGGTTTTTATGAAATTTGTCACAAAGTTCAAACACTATGCTTTCAAACGATAAACGATATTCTCACAAGACTCTACGGCTGCGCCGCCAAAATGATAAACCAAAGGATTTCTTTTTGGGTAATGGGTTATGTCCGGTAAAAAGTTTATGAAAACGAAAATAGTTTTGTACAAACATGGAATATGACTGAGAGTACCACATTAACTCAAGCTAAACAGCTTGATAATCTCCTAATAACTATGAGCTTATGACATGCACATAAACTTTACAAACGCGTAGAAACAACTAATTGCCAACTTGAACAAATAACACAATAAAAATCTAACAAGCTATAACCAGAAGCATTGCCGTGATAGATGAAACTGCCACCAGAGCTGTTATGTTTTGAATTTAAAAGGTTAGACGGTTTTCATCATACAAATTTTCCACTTCTTCTTCTGTCATCTTCTTTCTTCTTTATTTAAGGCAGAAATAGAATTAGTCTTGGAGATTTGTATCTTTTTAGATGAAGTATCAGTCGTCTTCAACATAGGTTGCTCGAATGAGATGTATTAACCCACATAAGTGTTCCCTTCTTTGGTCTGGCACTTGTAGGCTCTGTAGTCTCATATTCTAACATTATGTTTAATACGACTTAGGACAGTAAATCTGATGCATTTAGTAGACTTGGATATTAACCTTTCCTCTTCTTCTTTTTTACCCACAGTTTGGAATCCATCATTAGTCTTCTCTTAGCCATTAGCACGGGTCAACAACATAGTAGAATAGTGTAGCAAAAATAGGAGGTCTCGCCACTTTTTTAGGGAAATTGTCATGAACATGACCTAAAAATCTTCATGGTCTATCACATCTGGCTGCTGGTCCTCTATACATACTCATCACGATGGATTCTTTTGTTAAATCATCCTCAGAAAGAGATGGTTATTCATAGTAACAACATCCACGTGATCAGCCTCTAATTTACCTCATAGTAAGCATCAGAACAGAACTACTACTTTCACCTCAAATCATTAAAACATGGAGCTTGTGTATGAATCAGCCTAACACAGGTCTGTACCATCAGGACGTAGCAATTCGGGACTAATACATCCTCTGTCAAAAACTTGAATAGAACATCTGCAATTTGAACCCATTAGCGGAAATACGAGTCAAATTTCTTATTAGGCGGAGCAATCTAGTATCCATCGACCATTTCTTGAGAATGATCGGAGATTTACGAATCAACCAAGGACCACCCTCCAGAACAGCCTCTAAACCAGCCCGAGAATCAAATTTAAAGAAAATAGAAGCCTTGTGGAATTCATTCATAATCCTTTTCAGGCCCATGTTTCTCCCAGTTGTGCCTAGGTAATTATATTCAACAATCTCCTGAACAACCAGTTCTCTTTCCAATAATGTAGCCATATAGAGTGTGGTTCAAGCGATAGTGTACTAACGCCTTTTTCAACATACTTTTCCGAGGAATAGAAGAGTGTTAACACCATCAATACGGGGATCAAGACAACAAGGTACGAAAGTTGGACATTAAACATTTGTTGATCCTTTGCACTTCCACTCGCAACTCCAGCATAGGATGTTGACTTATTGATGTCCACAGACTGAACGATAGGGTCACTAGGTATTGTGGATTCATCAACATTAAGATTAATTGAATCACAGTATAGTAACCTTACAAGGGCATAACATCAGATTATTACGATCATCCTGTTTTTGAATTACATATTGTTCCTACGGATTACAAGGTTTTCCATAGAATCATCATTAGTCTACTCTGATGTAAACTCATCATGTTACCAGCATCAATATTCATTTATTAATGTTTTACAGTCAAACCATAGTAGTTAATGGAACGCTCCAAATAGTGGCAGCAACATCAATACTATACAGTTCTCGGGGCACATTAATAATAGTAGACGGAGAAACCAAAGGAGAAGATGTACTCTTCTTTGGACTACTTCTAAGCTGTATACCAACCATAGCAGCACCATCTCCAAACGTAGTACCTTTATCATCTTATACTTCGACATGCGTTGGACTGCAATAAGCAAAACGAAACCTAAAAAACCCTAAACAAAGAAAACTAAAAGATCAACACAGCAGCTATGAGATCCACGTCTATCTCATCACAAAAAACCTTTGAAGGAAGGCAATAATATAAATACACGAAGGACTATCTGACTTCCATAATGAAAGTCGATAAGAAGATATAAAGATCCCTAATAGAACGAAAAAACACCAAACCTAAAGGAGAGGTATTGTGTACCCTAAATCTTTAGAGAAACATCAATCAAATAAGAAACTTGTTAAATCATTATAATCATAAGATTAACATATTAAACAAGAGTATTATATGATATTCGGATCAAGAAAGAAGAATATTATGCGATCAGAATTGATGGAATAGAGGGAGCTATTTTTTCGCCCATAGAAGAGAGAATTTTAGGGTTTTTTTTGTCAAGACTTTTTATCTATAACCAAAGATTTCTTACTATATATAAATATAATATAAATATATAATAATAATTAATAATTATAATTCAATTATAGTATAGTATAATAAGTATTCAGGAAGATTCAAAGAAATTCCTTTTGACCAAAGGAAAATCAAAAATCCCCCGGGTCGTACTCCCAACGAAGCGCGAATTAAAAATCGAATTACGTTTGTGATCGTGTTTTTGAATGGTTTAAAGATTTTTGGTTTGGATTCCTAATTCTACGATTAAAATGCAAAAACGATTAAAGGAAACCTAAAAACGAAAGCTAAAAATGATTTAAACCTAAAAACGAGAATGGGACTCAAATCCCGTTCTTTAAAAATACAAATTCTACAAAATTAACCCTACGAGTGCAAATATAATTTTCCTAAGTGCTAAATGATAAAATAAAATTTTGAAAAAAAGAATTATATTTTTTTTTGACTTTTTAATAATTTATTATGAATTAAAAACTGTTTTAATAAGAAAAATTAATTAAAAATACTAAACATTCATGGAAAAATCTGAAAAAATTGTAGAAAGAACTTTGGACAGTGCTGATCTTATGAAAAATAAAAGGGGTTTACCAGCTTATTGGAATAAGCTGGTAATAAGCTAAAAAGGTCTTATAAGCTTAAAAGGTAAAATGAGTATAAAAATAAAATGGTACCAAGTATGACCAGATGGTCCTACTGGTACCAATGGTTAGTGTGTGTTTGAGGTGAGACGTGTGTGTGCTATAAGGGAGGTCTAGGGGTCGAATCCTTGGCCCTCCCTTTTTACAAAAACCTTTTTTTTATTTTTCTTTTTGCACACTTGAAAAACACACAAAAATGAACAACTTTAAAAAAGACAACTTTTTTGTAACTTAAAAATAAGCTGGGAAAAAGGCAAAAATAAGCTGGCAGAATTGGCTTTCTTTTTACACTAAGTGAAAAGGAAACTGTTGGGCTATTTTTAAGGCAAATAAGCTAATGGAAAACAAAAATAAGCAAAGACAGATAAGCTACTACACCTATTTAGCAAGTGTAACCAAAATAAGCAAATGAAATTAGGCAGAAAAGCTAAAAAGGCAAATAAGCAAAAATTGCAAAAACTGGAAGGCAAACAGCCAAGGGACACTTTTTGGGCTTATTTCTAAGCCTCAAAATGGAACCTTATGGCTTAATGAGCTATATGAGCTTAAAGATTGGCTTATGGGCTACAATTATAAGCAAAGAAAAATGAATTTGAAACTTAATTAAGGTACTAAAAAGCTAATGGAAAAGGGTAGTTCACAATCAGCATATGCTGATTTGGTTTTCTTTCAAGAAACAAATGGCTTTTGCAGCCTATAAAATAAGCTAGTGAATTAAGCTGAAAATATAAAATAAGTTAAAACAGATGGAGTTTGACCTCCAATGAGCTTATGCTCAAAATTTCAAAAACTAAAAACAATTTTTACTAACTCAAAATTGAAAATGAAAAAGGCTTTTTTTTACTATGAAAAACACTTATACTAATTTTGACAGTTTGACAGATTTTGAACAAGACTAAAGTAGACTTAAAAGACACTTATACTACTCTACTTTGACACTAACAAGGACACAAAAACAAGACTCAAAGGCAGGTTTTGTAAAGTCTTATCACATAAGCTATATAAACTATTCTTTGAACCACAGTTTAAAAGACTAGTTAGGAAAAACCTTAAAACAAACCTTAAGACCTAAAAGCTTTTGAAAACAGATAAAAACAGCTTAAAAAGGCTGACCAAAAGTAGTCAAGTGACCCAAAAGGCTTTTGTCCAATTTTTACCCACTTTGGCACCTTATTCCAAACACCCCTTTAAGAAATCAATTTAAATTTTAAGACTGATTTTGAAGGATTTAAGCTATGAGGTTTGAAAACAGATTGTAAACAAGCAATGATAAGCAAAAATAAATGGATTCCAAACAAAAAGAAACAATTAAAACAAGCAAACAACAATAAGCAATTTAAGGTAAAAATAGACAGTTTTAAGCAAAACTTAAAGAAATGACAAATAAGCAATAAATTAAGACAATAAAGCATAAAAGACCAATAATAAGCAAGATAAAACAACAAATAAGCACAAATAAGCTTATGAACAGTAAAATGCCAAAATTTGAAAAAGTAAGTTTATAAGAGTCCAAGCTTTTGGCAATGATTCAAAGTCCCAAAACCAATCCTATGTGCTTTCCATGAAGCTCTAAACCAAGGCCATCCAAGAAAACCATTGCTCCTTGATTTCTAGATAGTTTTAGTATTTTTTTGATTTTTTTGACAGAAAATTAGAACAAGTGCTTATATAGATCATTTTAATGACTTAAAAGCTTAATAACAAGAGCTTACAAACATGTAGTTAAAGACAAGTAGTGGTAAATGGTCTGTGATTAAAATAACCTTAAAATTTTCTTAACTTTAAAAGAAATTTACAATGCGGAAATTTAATGACAATAAAATTTAAATACAATTATTTAAAAGACAGTATTAAAAAGGTACAAATTTGTTTATTTAAAGCTTGACTTAAACAAAATTCGACAAAAAACTAAATGTTATTCTAGTCCTATTTTTATACTTAGAGTCCTAAGGTCTTGAGCTCCCTCTTGTGTTTCTTCTGAGAGTGCTTCAAGCATGTGTGTTTCTTGTGTGAGGTAAAAGGCCCAAAAGCGAACTTGCCACAAATCTTCTTGCTCTCCAATCCCTACAATCACAACCCTTGATTTCTTGTAGTTTACCTTCAACCAATAAGGTTTTATAGGATTGCCAACATGGCAAATACCTATGTGAGTGTGGGGTTTGGGATGGTGATGGGTTTGGAGTGAGGGGAACATAAACCTAGGGTTAGAAAAGTGACAGGGAGGGTGAACAGGTTTTGCGGGAAATTAGGTTAAAATTATACAGGGTATGAGTTTGGGGTTTTGACATCTTAAGTCCCTCAACTTATATAAGTGTATTACAACTTTAGTCCTTTGTAGTGTAAAGATTTTGAGGTTTTGGCAGAAATCATTCCCCATTGTAATGAGTTATTGCATAAATAGTCCTTAAAGGACTAATAGGGTTAACTGTTAAGGGGTAAGATGGGTTAACGGGGGTTAAATGGTTTGGGGTTATGGATTGGCAGTTTGGGCCTCTTTTATATTTAAAAGGGTTTTGGGCTATTTAATTGTTAAAGGCTTATAAGTCTTGGTAATAATAGCTTAATGGGCTGCCCGACCCATTAGATGGGTACGGGTGGGCCCATTAAGTATTTCTTCAATATCGGCTTCGGCTTTGACTTTGACTATGCGGGGTTGACTTTTTGGCGTTGAACTTTGGCTTTTTTCACGCTCTTCCAATTCCATGCTCGGTATTGACGTTTTTGGCATCATTTTCGTTCTTTTGTCGATAATCCGTTTCCTACACAATATAAATAACCGCCGCCCCCCCCACCCCCCCCCCCCCCCCAACCCTCGCCACATACAAATACAAAGTATTTTTGGTACGTTTTTGGTCATTTAAGTCCGGTTTAAATAGAAAATGGTATGTGTAATTAAGCACATACCAGCTATATCTACCACTTTATATCGTTGACTTATAAGACGTATCAACGAATAATCGATCCTTCATATAATTCTTTCGGTCCAAGCTTTTACGAAACGATTACTCTTCCAAACTTTTCCTCCTTTTTTTGTTGCGATTTTTCTAATTTTTTTGAACTATACTATACTACGAAACTCGATGTAATTTCACCATCTTCACGATTATAATAACTCCGGATAATTCCTTCGATAATTCTTTATTCTTCGGATGTACCAAAATAATTCGTGTTGTATAAAACTACATGATTTTTGACTACTTATAAATCCCATTTGGCAATGTGCAAATTACTTCCCAAATGTACCAAAGATAGAAAATTGACACAAGACTCGGAAAATACATACTTTACACTTGAAGCAATTAGCAACCAATAAATGGACTTAATCTAACATGGTAGGCTAAGGTGTAAAGGTGTAAAGGTGTAACAGAACAAATAGTTGGTGTAATTCCTAAAGGATTGGCTCTACAGGTTTTTCTAGGGGTATCTTACTCTTAAGATGAGAGTAAACAAAGGGTTTATACGGGGATTTAACTAACCAGTGTAGTTAGTTAATAAACAACAGTATAACAGTATATTTGGGTGTAATCCTAGAAATTTACCAATTTAAACAAGTTACTCCATCTAAATCCATAGTACTCATTATTGTGGTCTCGAATAGATATACCAAGCCAAGTTCTAAAGTTTACAACATCACCGACACACTCATATTTTATGGAATTTGGGTAACCATTTGGAAACGGATAAGGTTAAATCCTCATAATATCTAATAAGGGTTATTGTGTGCATGTTAATGTAACAAGTCAAATTCACAAAAGTATCTTGAAATTTTTTTTAAATTTAACATAATTTAACATTATATGAAAAATTGACAAGTATACATTCTAATTCTCATCCCCCCACTTGAATTATACAACGTCCTCGTTGTATAGATAAAACAATTAAAACGGGAATTTCAAAAGAAAAAAAATGAGAAACCCCTGATCTTTAGGCTTGGTAGATTTTCCATGTAGATTTATTGAGCAAGATTTGTGTTGAACAACCGTCTTGAGATTTCAAGACTCCAACACTTCCAGATTTCCATATTGTAGATACTTAACATTGTTGATTTCTTTTCAGCGAGATCCTGCGTAAAATATAGAAAAAACAAGCAAAATCCTATCTCGGGTATCTACGGTTAATTTAAATAAGCTAAATAAACTGTACAGGATACCAATTGATAGCGCCCAAATTATACATGTTTCTATGGCGTTATTTATGTGTATTTTATCATTTCTCGTGAACTTTTGGTACTTAATTAAGCTTGAATTGCTTATAGGTTCACTTGAAGACTCTAGAGACCCAAGCTCATGAATCTATACATTTTGGGAGACGAATACAAGAAAAGAAAAGATTTCTAGCCAAAGATCAAGAAGTCCGCCGCACTTGCTACATTGTGCGCCGCACTTTCCTGTGAAGCCAAAACACCGCCGCACTTATAATATTGTGCGCCGCACATTCTCCTAAAGTTTGAAGAATTAAAGTCTAATAAATGCTCCTGCATTAACTCCTCAAAACCGCCGCACTTCTTTGCAAGTGCGCCGCACTTCCAGTAAAAGTCATTAAATGTAATCGCATTAACTCCCAAAGTTCGCCGCACTTTTTCCTAAGTGCGCCGCACTTTGCACCCAATCTTGCCTATAAATAGAGGACGAATTTGCATCCTCAAATCATCCCATTCTCTCCATTCTCTCTTCATCAATCATCTCTCACACACACATATTTCCCTCCTTTCACCAAAAACACCAAGAAACACCTTCTAAGTTGAAGAGAAAGATCTAACGATCAAGAACGAAGACGGTTTCCTAATTAGTTATTGAAATAATGGAAGTTTATGTAAAATCTACTTTTGTTATGAACTCCTTAGCCATGAGAGGCTAATTCTCTCATGACTACTCGTGAAGGTTTACGAAAATGAAATAAGTGTTTGGTATGATTTTGATCGGTTATAATCTTAACTTATGTTTGCAAAACCTGTTATATCTTAACTTAACCATTTTTGCTATCAACTTAGATTATATATACATATCGGTATAGGGTAGAAAGACCGATATTATCAATGAGGTATTTAAAGATATGTCTATGTCATTAACGTCCTAAGCTTAGAATCCCCTTTTTGTAAATTTGATAAACAAAATAAGCTTTGATATAATAAAACTGGATTATTTTGAGTGACACATTTGGTTTAGTTTAACAAAAATTATAAGTCTTAAGTTAATCAGTTAATACTAAAAACGTTTTTTGACGAGAAACATTTTTAAAAATTAAAGTCCCATCTTCAAACAAAACATTTCAACACTTATAAATTATTCTTAACTATCCGAGTAGTCATCTTTATTATCATTGATAAAACTAAATTGATTTTCAAAATTATTAAAGTCTATTTTCTTTCTGATTATTCAAACACTACTCTAATCCCTGTGAACCACCTGGTCTTACCTAAAAAGATTATACTGCATACGTGGGTTATACTTTTACCCGTGTGTTTCCATATAATTGTCTGGTATTTTCAGTCTTATAAATTTAAAGCTTTTGAAACACATCAAAGTTTTTGGCACTGTTGCCGGGGATTTCTTAGCTCTTCTGTAGTCAAACTCTAGAAAATCTCTTTAACTCCCCCTCTTTTTCAAATCGCCATACTCAATTTCTGGCAAACTGACCCAACAAATACTCCTATATGGATGCAACACTGCATCCAATTCTGAACTTGTTGAACCATTACTTGAACCTGAACGTACTCTGAATCGAAGACGTCGTCGACGAAACAGAAGAGTTCCATTCGATCAAAGAAACAATCCACCTAAAAACCCGAGAATTGTCTATCCGCCAATTCTCGACATCAACCACTTCCGTCACTTTCTAGTTACTCTTGAAAACCTTTACCCAATGGATGATGAACCCATGTGGGCTGCTGACCATGTTGTCGCTCCGACTCCTGGTTCTGCTATCAAAGGTAACCACTTGACTCTTGTCAAGGGAAACCAATTTGATGGAAGAACCAAAACCGATCCTCATAAACACATTCACGAATTCCTCGGAATCTGCGATATGTTTAAATACAGAGATACTGAAAATGAAGCCGTTCGCCTAATGATGTTTCCCCTATCACTCACTGGAGAAGCAAAAACATGGCTGGACGAACTCAACGAAGGAACTATAGAAACATGGGATGAACTTCGAACCGCTTTCATTAGCCGATTCTTTCCCCCAGCTCTTTTCGACCGACTCCTCGGAGAAATCCGAGCTTTCTCTCAACACGAGAACGAATCTCTAACCGACGCTTGGCTTCGTATGAAGGAAATGCTCCGAAACTGTCATGGTCACAATCTGTCCAAAGGCAACATTATCAAAATCTTCTATCATGGTCTAAGCAAAATAACCCAAGAAGTTCTAAATGTCACAGCTGGTGGTATTTTCCTCTATAAAACACCAAATCAAGCTTATCAGCTTTTGGAAGACAAGGTCTTACTAAAGCTCGACTGGGCTAAAAACCAAAAATCCAAACCATCTCTTAAAAAAACCGTTGCTTTCGCCGATGAAGGTAGCAGTAATTCCAATACTGACAAAATTATGGCCCGAATGGATGCCATGACCCTGAAAATGGATGCTCAGTATAAAGAACTCCAAAACCATGCTAAAAAACAAAACCCGATCTTGATGAAGATGATATACCTATGTCCCGAGAAGAAGAAGCCAAATTCATGCAAACTTTTCGTAAGACTCGTTTTTACAATGATTACCGCGACCGAGACTCAAATCGCTAATTATTAAAAAAAAAAAAAAAAAATAAAAAAAATTATAAAAAGATAATTGATATTGGCGTTCAAGAAGAACGCAATAGATTTACAATCAAGACGAACTAAAGATCCAAACTGAAGGATAAGACCAAACTATCTTTAAAAAACAATTAATGATTACATGAAATCTCTCAAGCATATTGACCAACGCTTTCATTAAAGAAACATTCATGGATCTTAAAACTCAACTCGAAACCGTTGCCAAAAATCATCAAGCTTCAATTCAAAACCTTGAAACCAAGTTTGACAGACTTGCTGACAAGAAATCTGGTCGACCTTCTGGATCTCTTCCTAGTAACACTACCAACCCAAAAGGACACAATTCCAAAGTCTACCAACCACCACAATCTTGCAATGAGCATGTGAATGCCGTATTCCACAAAAGTGGCAATCCTACAATCAACCCACCAGTGAACTCAAATGATCAACAAAATAAATCCTAAAAACCTATCAATTTCAACAATAGCGATGAAGAAGACGAAGAACCTACACCACAACCGAAAACTCAAAATCCAAAACCAGTCAAGGAAACTACATTACCCAAACCATACAAACCAAAAATCCCGTATCCTCAACGTCTAAGGAAAGAAAAAAATGAAGCTCAATACGGAAAATTCTAGACGTAATCCCGTAGTTTCGAATCACTGTACCCACTCATCGATGTCATGGCCGAAATGGCCTAATTATGGAAAATTTCTCAAGGACTCAAAAGCAACAAACATAAAAACGAACAAATTTTTACTAACCACTATAAATAAGTGATAAAGATCATCAAAATCCAAAACAAAGTTCCAACCTATAACTCGGCGACCCCGGAAGTTTTCTTAATTCTATGTAATTTCAATAAACAATCTTCCTGCAATGCCTTAGCCGACCTTGGTGCTAGCATTAACCTTATGCCATATTCACTATATGCCAAATTATCTATCAAAAATCTTAAACCTACTAAAATGAGCGTAAGATTAGCTGACAGATCATTCCAATACCATGTTGGAATAGCTGAAAATATGCTCGTTGAAGTTGGTAAATTCACCTTTCCTGCTGATTTCGTTATTCTCGAAATGGGAGAAGATAGTAAAGTTCCACTTATTTTGGGACGACCCTTTCTTCACACTGCTGACGCAGTAATTCAAGTTAAACAGAAACAACTCAACCTTGGAGTTGGAACTGAACGAATGATTTTCAATATCGATTCTGCAATGAAACACTCCTATTCAAATGATGATACCTGTTTTAGTATCGATGTGATCGATGAAATCTTAGAAGAAGATTTCGACGCTCTTCTAACTGAAGGTAGTAAAATTCTGCATTCCATTGAAGAAACCCTTCTCAAAGAAGAAATCTTTGCTGAATTTGATAAATTCATGGAAATGACTGCCGATGAAAACTCTGACTCTGAATCCGATACCAAAGATCCGCCATTCAAAAAAATCACCATCAATACTGATTATAAGATCAAAACATCTCTCGAAGAACCTCCTACGAATCTCGAACTTAAACCCCTTCCTGATAATCTGGAATATGTATTCCTGGAAGAACCCTCTTTTCTTCCTGTTATCATATCATCTCAGCTATCTAAAGAAAAGAAAAACAAACTCATATCTGTCCTTAAAAAGCACAAGCAAGCCTTTGCTTGGAAACAAAAACAGAAATATTCTTGGTATTGCCATCATTTTGCAAACACAAGATACAACTTCTGGATGATAAGAAACCCGTTGTCCAAAAACAAAGAAGGTTAAATCCGAACATGCAGGAAGTTGTCAAAAAAGAAATCATGAAACTCTTGGATACCGGCATAATTTATCCAATTGCCGATAGTCCTTGGGTTAGTCCTATCCACTGTGTACCCAAGAAAGGTGGTATTACAGTTGTCACCAACGAAAATGATGAACTTGTTCCAACCAGAACCATTATAGGTTGGCGAGTATGCATCGATTATCGTAAACTCAATGAAGCAACCGCAAAAGATCATTTTCCTTTACCATTTATGGTCAAAGTAGAAAGACTCGCAGGAAATAAATATTTCTGTTTCCTCGATGGTTTTTCTGGGTATTTTCAAATTCCTATCGATCCTAATGATCAAGAAAAAACAACATTCACGTGTCCTTTCGGCACATACGCTTATAGGCGAATGCCTTTCGGGCTATGTAATGCTCCTGCCACATTTCAAAGGTGTATGTTGGCAATCTTTCACGATATGATCGAAGAATCAGTCGAAGTATTCATGGACGATTTCTCCGTCTTTGGAAATTCTTTCAACACATGCCTAAACAACCTTGATAAAATGCTCCAACGTTGTAAAGACGCTCATCTCGTCCTAAACTGGGAAAAATGTCATTTCATGGTCAAAGAAGGAATTGTGCTCGGACACAAGGTGTCCAGTGCAGGACTTGAAGTCGACAAAGCAAAAATCAATGTGATCTCAAAACTTCCACCCCCTACTAATATCAAAGGTGTTAGAAGCTTTCTCGGACATGCCGGTTTTTACCGATGTTTCATTAAAGACTTCTCAAAAATTGCTCGACCTATAACTAAACTGCTCGAAAAAGATACTCCATTTGAATTCAACGATGAATGTCAAAAAGCTTTTGAATCATTGAAAGAGAAACTCACATGTGCTCCTGTGATCGTAAGCCCGAACTGGAATCTTCCGTTTGAACTTATGTGTGATGCAAGTGATTTCGCTGTAGGAGCCGTCTTAGGTCAAAAAGATGGTAAAAACTTTCACCCGATCTACTTCGCAAGCAAAACCCTTAATTCCGCTCAACAAAAATACACCGTAACCGAAAAAGAACTTATGGCTGTAGTTTTTGCATTTGACAAATTCAGATCCTATCTTATTCTTTCAAAAACTATTGTTCATATCGATCATTCAGCTCTAAGGCACTTATTTAAAAAGCAAGATGCTAAACCACGCCTTATTCGATGGATCTTACTTCTACAAGAATTCGACATAGAAATCAAAGATAGAAAAGGTACCGAAAATATCGCAGCCGATCACTTATCCCGACTTGAAAACAATGAGACAAGCGATGATAGTGAAGTCGATGATAACTTTCCCGGAGAAACTCTTATGGAAATCAACACCAAAGACGAACCGTGGTTCGCAGACTTTGCAAACTACCTAGTCGGTAATATTATACCAAAAGGGATGACATATCAACAAAAGAATAAATTTTTCTCTGACCTCAAACACTACTTTTGGGAGGAACCTTACCTTTTCAAAGTATGTTCCGATGGTATGTCATACCGTTGTATATCTGACCGAAACCCGAACCATTTTTAGAAAATGTCACCACGGACCAACAAGTGGACATTATGGACCCAACATAACTGCTAAAAAGATCATTGATTCAGGATTTTACTGGCCAACAATCATCAAAGAATCTCATACTCTAGTTAGCTTATGTGAAGCATGCCAAAAGAACAGAAATATATCAAAACATGATGAGATGCCCTTGAACAACATTCAAGTATGTGAAATTTTTGACATATAAGGTATCAACTTTATGGGGCCGTTCCCAAAATCATATAAGTTTGAATACATTCTAGTCACTCTAGATTACGTATCTAAATGGGCCTAAGCTCAAACTTTACCAACCAATGAGGCCCGAGTAGTAATCACCTATCTAAAGAAGCTATTTTTGCCATTTTGAAAATGCCGTAAAGCTCTAATCAGCGTCCGAGGCACCCCACATCTGTAACAAAATAATGGAAAAAACCATGAAAAGATATGGAGTTAACCACCGTTTCTCTACATCTTATCACCCTCAAACTAGTGGTCAAGTTGAAAACACGAACAGGGCTCTTAAAAGAATTCTTGAAAAAACTGTTAAAGACAATCCTGCTATTTGGTCAAGAAAACTTGATGATGCTCTGTGGGCTTTTCGTACAGCCTACAAAACACCTACCGGTACCACACCATACAAACTAATATATGGAAAGAATTGCCATTTACCATTTGAAATTGAACACCGTGCATACTGGGCACTGAAGAATTGCAACCCAGATTTAATCGCTGCTGGTGAGAAAAGAATGTTCCAATTGTACGAGTTAGACGAACTTAGATACCAAGCATATGAAAACTCTCGTCTATACAAGAAAAGAACCAAAGTCTGGCATGACAGAAAATTACGAATGAGAAAGGAATTCAAGCAAGGAAATAAAGTCCTACTTTTTCACTCAAAGTACAAATTTAAACAACCAAAACTTAGATCTCGATGGTTGGGACCTTATGTAGTGAAACATCAATATCCATCCGGATATGTTGAACTTTATGGAAAAGATGGAAAGACGTTCATAGTCAATGGTCACCGACTCAAACTATATCACGAAGAAGATAATGACCCAAGGGAAGCAGTCACTCCTTTTTTCCCAAACAAATGACCCCCGAAATACGAGTCTAGCTAACGACTCTCTTAAAAAATTAAGCGCTTCTCGGGAGGCAACCCGTGCTTTCACTTAAGTGTGGAGGAGTTCCTCCTCCATTCCTCTACTAATATCTTTTATCTAAAAAAAATCAACAAAAATATTTTCTCTTTGTGTGCTTTTGTTTACTCTTAAGCAGGTACTCTAGCTTAAAAGATGTGGAAAATTATGACGTATGCTCAAGATTAGCTTACAGCTATGCATTTCTCTATGCCCCGGGAAGTACCATTTTCCTTTAATTTTCCCTATTTTATCTCTATTATCAGTTATCACATTGAGGGCAATGTTCAACTTAAGTGTGGAGGGGAGCCAAATAGGAAAAATTAATCATATCCCTCTATGTTTGCCCTATTAAAAATTTTCTAGCTAATATTTTATTATATGTTTTGAAATTAAAAAATGCTCTTAGTAAGGCAAGTCTAACCGGATTGACATTATAGCTAGCACACCCCAGTCCACTAAATTGTGAGAAATCTAAGCCTTAAAAATATTCGGGTATCCACCTTTGGTACCTAAGATAATTGATGCCTTTAGCTTGTTCGAGTTAAGGTTTGATTGCAGTCATATGTGTCTATTCCGTCGTTACGGATGTGTACGTATGGTCTTTGTCACCTTTTCTGGAACATTGGTATTGGTTGAAAATTATATTTGAGAGAGCCGATAATTTAGAAGCTCTAGACTTGTGCTTAATCATCATTTACTAGACCGAAGCCTATCACATGAAATGTATCTCACAAGTTCTTATTCTCGCAAGCGATCCTTTTAATACTATGTTGCTGAAATATTTGAAAGTTGAATGAAGAAAGTCTTGTGCTAAGCCTTAGTTGTAATGAATTTTTTTTTCTATATGAGTTGTAATAGTTCAAAAGAAATAAAGGCTTATGTTCAGCGCGTGAAGATTGGATCCTTTCTAGTACCCAAGTTCCACCCTTCGGTCAGGTTTATGTGTTAAGTACAAGCCTATGGTAGCTGTCTAGATTATGTCTGTGCAAATTGAGTGTTCTTTACAAAAACATATTTAAACCCTATCTGAGTGGCTGAGTGAATTTAAAATCAAACACTATCCCTATGTGAGGTGCTATGTTATATGTCTATGCCTGAAAAGTTATCTAATATGCCATACTCACTAAAAAATTCTAAATTTTCTCCACGTCATGACAAATGATTTTTTTTCGCTTCCATTGCTTGAGGGCAAGCAATAAGCTAAGTGTGGAGGGATTTGATAACGCCCAAATATACTCTTTTACTATGGTGTTATTTTTATGTGTATTTTTATCATTTCTTTATGAAAATTAGGTACTTAATGTAAGCTTAGAATTGCTTATAGGTCACTTGAAGACTCTAGAGACCCAAGCTCATGAATCTATACATTTTGGGAGACGAATACAAGAAAAGAAAAGATTTCTAGCCAAAGATCAAGAAGTCCGCCGCACTTGCTACAATTTGCCCGCACATTCCTGTGAGCCAAAAACACCGTGCCGCACTTAAAATAATTGTGCGCCGTACATTCTCCAAAGTTTGAAGAATTAAAAATCTTAATAACTGCACCTGCCTTAACTCCTCAAACCGACAGCACTTATTTGCAAGTGCGCCGCACTTCCAGTAAAAGTCATTAAATGTAATCGCGTTAACTCCTAAAGTTCGCCGCACTTTGCACCCAATCTTGCCTATAAATAGAGGATGAATTTTCATCCTCAAATCATCCCATTCTTCCCATTCTCTCTTCATCAATCATCTCTCACACACACATATTTTCCTCCTTTCACCAAAAATACCAAGAAACACCTTCTAAGTTGAAGAGAAAGATCTAACGATCAAGAACGAAGACGGTTTCCTAATTAGTTATTGAAATAATGGAAGTTTGTGTAAAATCTACTTTTGTTATGAACTCTTTAGCCATGAGAGGCTAATTCTCTCATGACTAATCAGTGAAGTTACGATAATGAATACGTGTTTGGTATGATTTTGATCGTTTTAATCTTAAGCTTATGTTGCAAACCTGTTATATCTTATCTTATCCATTTTTTCTTATCAACTTAAATTATATAATCATATCGGTATAGGCTAAAGACCCGATATGATTCTATGTGGTTTTTAAAGATTTTGTCTATGGTCTTTAAACGTCTGTGTGCTGAGAAATCCACTTTCGTAAATTGATAAACAAAATAAGCTTTGATATAATAATAACTGGATTATTTGAGTGACACATTTGGTCTAGTTAACTAAATATAAGTCTTAAGTTAATCAAGTTAATTCGTAAAAACGTTTTTTGACGAGAAATCATTTTTATAAATTAAAGTCCCATCTTCAAGGTCAAATCATTTCCAACACTTATAAATTATTCTTAACTATCCGAGTAGTCATCTTTATTATCATTGATAAAACTAAAGTTATTTTCAAAATTGTTAAAGTCTATTTTCTTTCTGATTATTCGAACACTACTCTAATCCCTGTGGACGACCTGGTCTTACCTAAAAAGATTATATTGCATACGTGGGTTATAATTTTACCCGTGTGTTTCTATATAATTGTTCGGTATTTTCAGTCTTATAAATTTAAAGCTTTTGAAACATATCACCAATACGCCGTATCCATAAACTGGAATACGCCGCATTGAGAAACCTGTAAAAAGTATCTAAATATGGGTCAGTCTGTTGAATACGCCGTATCATGTGCATGAATACGCCGTATTGATAAAACTGACAATAATGTTTAAATTGCATAAAAATAAAGAACTGATAACATCCAGACATTCAATACACCGTATGGTATGGAGCGGATACGCCGTATTGATGTCTGGGAAGACATACTCGATAAAAATAAATAATAATCTGGGTTGTCTCCCGAGAAGCACTTTTGTTTACAGTTAAGTCTTTAAGTTAGACTTTTCCTTCAGCTTCTTCACTACATCTCATGCACGCTAATGTGCCCGCGTGTGAGCCATTTATCCATCTTCGCATCTCGGACATATTCGGGTCAGTTCAAGACCCCCTTGTAGAAACTCTTGAGCTTTTGGTACGAGTGAAAGTTTCCATTCATCAAATCTTTCTTACTCACCTTTAGTAATGGCGGGATCTTGTTGCATTGTTCATTAGTGTGGTGTTTAAACTTCGTATGTGACCGTACCATTTGGTAAGTAACTTCTTCATTACCATTGTGAATGGTAATCATTCCTTCAAACCATTTTGCATTAATACCAACTTCTCTCAAAAATGGTTCGCCAAAAATAACATCGCCCATTCCTTCATCATGATAAGTACCCATATCTTCTAAAATTGCAAAATCTGTTAAGATAGAAAAAGTTCCAACAAAGATAGGTATGTTCATTAAGGCTCCAACTACATTGTTTCCCTTGTATTCTAATTTGTCCTTTCTTATAGAATTATAAAACTTTTTGGACATCACATTTACGTACAAGATAGGGAAAAAATTAGCGTGTAAAAATTCAAAACCTATCATGCAAGAAAACTTCAAGTTGTGGGCACAATTAATACGGATCTTTTTATCGTGGTCGCAGTCACTAGGATATCCAAAAAATTTGCTAACCATTCTAACATCATTCCTAGCTCTAAATTCCTCAATTACCTCACCTTTCTTAATGGTGGGTATTAAATCATCAACTTGATCTCTCCTAAGCTCTAATGGTACATTAAGATCGTTTAGTTCTATGTAATCTCTAAAGAAAGGGTCTAATGATATATTCAACACCAAAGTCTCTCCCATTATCCTAGCTTCTAAATCAAGTTCCATTATTTCTCTTAAGCTTAGCATTTAGAACCTCTTAATTAAACTACCAACAGGTTTAACACTTTTGAAAATTATTTTCTCTTCCCCAACCTTCAAAGTAATCTTCCTTTTGAAAACATCAATCTTAGCATGGGCGGTAGACAAACATGATCTTCCGAGGATCAAGGGCACTTTGACATCCTCAGGCATATCAAGAATTATAAATTCTACGGGGAAAACAAATTTACCAATCCCTACTAGCATGTTTTTAGCAATTCCTTTTAGATAATTTTTCTATTCTTTTGGCATTTTCTGGCTTTTATTTGGTAAAATCCCGGGTAATTTTTATATACAATTAAGCATTTATCAGGTAGGTCGAAAGAGGCATAACACTAATGCTAGCTCCCAAGTCAACAAGGGCATTGTCAAAACAATCATTAATAAAGCAAGGAAAAGTGAAACTCCCTAGGTCTTTTTCCTTTTGGGGTATGGTGTTATTGATATGTGAGCTTCATAAGCTTCTGTGAATTTTGGTCCATGATTCCCTTCTTCTTATTCTCAGTAATGATTATCCAAACGACTTGGAAAAGGAACCGTCGTTTGTCTTGACTTGTATTATAGTGTACAGTTCTGTCCAGTGGATACGGCGTATTAGGATGATCCAATACGGCGCATCGAGTGTGAATCGGCTTCAATAGTGGTAGAAATCGACTTGACTTGATCTCTCGGGTTTGTTTTATTTGAGCTTGGTAGGCTTCCAGATCCTCTTTCCTGTAGTACCTTGCTCATTTGCCCGATTTGAATTTCTAAAGTTTTAATTGATGCTCCTTAGTTTCTTATGGCAGCATCTGTCATAGCTCGGATTTCTTTGATCAAATTGGATTTTTGTTCGTGTCTCTTTGCTGATTCACTCATGAATTTGCTCAGGGTATATTCCATAGATTGCCTCCGTTCTTGGTACGAAGGATTTGCGTTGTTCCTTTGATAGTACCCTGGAGCTGTTGCTTTATATCCCCCTCCTTGAAAAGGTCCACCAAATTGCGTGTAGTAAGCTTCTTCTAGGGTTTTCCCTTCTTGTTTTTGTGGGCAATATTTGGTGTAATGGGTTCCTTTGCATTGTTCACATCCGACTTGAGCAACATAAACTTTTTCATTCACCTTCTTGATCTCCCTTCCTAGATTTTTCAGTTATGCTTGAATAGCAGCCAGTCTGTCAGAAGTCTTAGTACTTCTTCCTTTAGATGTTCCATTATCCCATTTTTGAGAGTATTCAGCCATTTCTTAGATGGCCTTTTTAGCATCTTCAGCAGTCTTAGTTGGAATGGCACCTCTTGAGTCAAGAATTTGTCATGTCAAAATATCCAACCCATTATAGAATAAAAT
>BQNB010016890.1:0-36624 GCA_026074375.1 Tanacetum coccineum | reverse complement strand
ATGATCGATATAAACGTGTTATAAGGAAAGTCCCTTAATAGTGACAACATCAAAGGAGAAAGTGTAGGCGCATGGGTAGGTCTGTCTAAAGTTTCAAATGTTTAGGGGCAGAGTCTAGTTTCTGATATCTGTAATGTTCGAAGATTAATAACGGATGAGGCAAATGGATGTAAGTATTCAACTTACTTAGGAAATACAAGGATGAATAATGACTCAACTCACCGAAAGCAAACGGTGCGAATAAAGTACAACCGAACATCTCTAACAACAACTTAATAAATAGACGCGCCCTTAGAACGAGAAGTAGTAATAATAACGAAATGTTGCACACAACGGGTAATAACGAAATAGACAACCATATATGTTTGTGCTTTAGTTTTGTCAACAAAATGTATTTTTATGAACTTATTAAGTTTATGAAGATGTTACGACGTTCTTACGAAAAGTTACTATTTATAGAAAGTTTCCATTTTGGGAAAGTATTTAGTTTCGGGACGTTATAATCCTAATTAATCTTTTCACATATTTCCAAAAATGAACTAGTGAAACCCTATCGTCTAACTAAAATCCTTAGCTCGCTAAATATATATATAAAAACTTGCTATATTTAGAAATGACCCACGACAACGATTTGTCATTTAATTTTTTTCCTAAACCTTCGTTTTAATATTTAGAAGCTTAACGAATATTTTCAAAGACTTTTTGCACTTAATAAACCTTTCAAAACATTTTTTTAAACGACTCGGACTAGCAACTATATTTAAAAAATTGCATGGATACCTTGACCATACTCGCACATGTTTTTCCAAATATCAAAAATTTGTACGCCTAAAACTAATTGACAAAAACCATATAATACTACTCTGACCTCATCGCCATCTTTGTTGCAACTTCATAATTCTTACAATAACCTTTTGCTCAACAAGAAACAACAATTATTTATATCGAATTTTCTCAAAAGAAAATCTTCATTTAATAAATAATTATTCATTTTAATCATTTGAAAATCATAGCACAAACATATGGAGTCTCGAATCAAAAGTATAAGAATACATAGCAACACTAACTATAACAAATGGTGATGGGATGCAGAGAGTGGGGACATTTCAAAAACCAATATCTCCATAATAAAGGTCAACAAATAGGAGGAGCCCGCGGGAGAGCTTATGCGATAGGCGATGGAATATTGCACATGGTCGTTAGCTCAAGAATGAATCAAATCAATTAGCTTAAGAGTGCACAAATGGGTTATCTCCATAAACGGTTCATGGTCGTAGGGATTTGTAACCGTAAAAATAATAACTTAAGAATAAGATAAGGTAGTTCAAGTGAGGCCTTAAGATAACGCTGAGTGATGAGACACGATTGTGTTTCTTAAAATGACCGTTTTAACGAGATTCTGTGTGTGATTCACTCGAGTTTGAGTTAATACTGTGTCATATGAGGGAGACCAATTTAAGCTCATATCATTTATAATTCATTATTTGCATAAAGAAGCGTCCTAATTTATGTAAATAAAGAATTGATAAACTTATAGTTTAGTGATTTACAATTTATATATTTAAATGAAGAGGCGTCCTAATCATTTCAAATAAAGAAATTATAAATCATCCTACTTAATAATTTCTGATGCACTACGCGTACTCACAAAATCTTCAAGGTGGTGGATGACCATGCACGACGTAGGTGCGCTATATTACTAATAATGAGTATGTGACGAGTATTATATTGATATGTGTTTTTAAAACTTATCTTCAGCGAAACGAAGAGTCAAATAATCCAGGAAGAGAATGACTCGATCCCTACATTGCGTTTCAAAATAGTTGTTTTTGAGTACTACGGTTTAAATTAAATATGAATAATTGTACCTTTATGAATTGTGTTAACATCAGCAATTCTATCTCAATTCTCCTATATACCCATTCTTGCCAAATTACAAGACACTTTGTAATACTTAGATTCACACATAATTCCATGTAAACCAACACTGTGACGGGTTTCATGTAAAACGATATTGTATAAGGTTGCGAAGAGAAAAATTAGTAAGACCATTTGAGCCAATCATAAGTGTTCTTGTTAGCAAAAATTGGATATATATGCAGACAACTTCCTTATATGTAATCGGAGAAATATACGTAAGGTAAATGTAACCACAGAGAAAAGATGACCACAGAGAAAAGATAACCGCAGAGAAAAGAGAAGTGTAAGCTCATAGCAAAATAGAGCTCACTCGCAAAAATAACCGCAACGCAACATAAATGCAGGGAAAGATAAACGCAGGGCAGAGAGGTTTAAACCTAATTCATAGCAGATGATTTAAAGAAAAATTGGTTCATCAGGAGGTATATGCCATAGCAAAAACACTTATAATGGCACTCATAAAGTAGGTTTTTAAAAAAGGGGGGATCACTAGCTGGTTATAGGACCGACCTAGATATTCTACTAGATATTCTGCCTGATTCTCTATAAACCTTGGCTCATGATAGCCAATCTGTCACACCCAGAGATGGGGCCTGGACGGAAATACATATGGTCCGGAGCGGGTCGTCATATATACTCTCACTCAAAGCACGATTGGTCATGAGCTGGAGAACGGACTTTCTCGAGATCATTGAGACACGCAACTCCTAATGGAACATTTGAAAAATCATAATCCGTTGCAATATTAAAAATAGATAAGTTTTATAAGAATCAAAAGTGATTAAACATTTGCGGAAGCGTAAGTAAAATGTAGCGGAAGCATAATTTGGTTTTCAAAAGACAACGAGTATGAATGAGAAATAAAGTATTGGTAAATGGTATCACATTGCACGTAGACTCCACATGGCACATCAAGAAGTCCAAAGCTAAACACATAAGAAAAACATGCTAAAACGGTCAACATAAAGTTGGTGAATTTATAGGTTTAAGTAAAACATTTATGAGGATAAAAAACGTTTAGCGAATACTGCTTCACTCACAGTATTATGAAAAGTATTTAGCAATTTAAAATGTTCAACAAAAGCAGTGTGGACCACAAGTTATAAAACATATGTGACCGTTATAAAAAATATGACTTCACATAAAATGTATTTACGTTGCACGAAGCTCATGATACCGAGGCTAAATGTAATAGAAGCATGTAAAATGCTTAATAAACTTGCCCAGATGGGTGCCAACATGGCGCTTTACCGTATCACTCGACATGGTATACGTCTGTTTGTTCTTGGCAAACTCGAACTAGTAAGAGCTACTTACTTGGACGGGGATGATTAGTCCCAATAGATCTATTTACAACACTCGCACTCACTTACCAATTAAATTGATCATAAGTAACTAACGGTTCATGATAACTAGGGCATACAAGTTTCAATTCTACTTAGGCAACACGTAAACAAGGAAATTCTCATGTAAATTACTTGTGTCTAAAGTAAAAGTAACCAATGTATTTCCAAAAGAAAGGCTTTAAGTAATTGCATCCATAAGTAAAACAAAGTGTGATATCAATCATGTAATCGAGTTTGCAAACGAACATTTATATCATTAGAGTAAATAAGTTTGTAAACGAGCATGTTCTCACCCTAAAAGTTATAAAGTAAATATAAAACAAGTAAAACATGGGGCTATGAACTCACCTCGATGTTGCAGAACAATTGGCAGAAAAGTAAATATTAGGCAAAACACAACGAAAACCGGAACGGCTCAACCAGAAGATGCAGTTTATCTTAACGGCTATGTCCCACTAGTTTAGGATGATGTATTTGTGTTTTTCGATGGATGAGTACATCAACGCGACACTTTGATAAAAGATTTAAATTTCAAGTTGTATGAGTTTGGTGGTTGGTTAAATAAAATAAACCGAAAGGTAAAAACAAAGTATGTAATATATTCCGTATATATTACATATGAAAGACAAGAAAAATATATAATACATCGCGCGTATTATATATAAGAAAAAGGAAGACGAGAAGGATAAATATTCAAAGTATATAATATTTCGCAAGTATTTTATAAGAAACGTGAGAAAAATAATTGTAACAATATAATTCGACACATGTTTGGAAATCAACAAATAACTTAATAAAGAGTTCTTGCATAAAAGTAAACACACATTTTAAAGTTACGAATTAGATAAATGATGTTTTTAAAGTTTTTACAAACGTTATTATTTTGTCTATCAGTTGAGAATTATAAAATAATATTTTATAATTTAGTATTTCATCACGCATTTTAACTAAACTAGTTGTCTCATTTGTGAATGTACAGTTTTTGCTTGTTTGTCGGGTTATTGTGTAATTACAATTTAATACTCTTAAAAACTATATAACTTAATCCTTTTTATCGGGTTTCCAAGATAACAAAAGTTTTATGTGAAAAATAGGGGGGAGGGAGAACAAGGGGAAAGGAAGAAAAACGGAGGGAAATAAGAAAAAATACTAAAGTATTTACTAAAAATTTATTAGATAATTTCGGGGCATCATATTATATGACCGTCTGTTGTTCCAATATTGACCTTATTCATTTATAAGGTCGTTTTTCGGTTTCACCATTTTTTACACAAAACTCAAGCTTTCCCTTTTTTTTTTCAATCTATCCGTCAGTTGGGCAAATACACGTGTTTTTCAATATATTTCTTAAACTAGACATACAATAATTAATATAGAATAAGTAAAATCCAATAACACTCCCGATGGCGTCTGAAACCTATATATTAAACGCTGATTTGTACCAAGCAACCCCTTGTTTGGGTAGACTGTGTTTGCGACGTGTATTATGTTTTTAACTACTACAAGTTAACCAAACTACACTCCCATTTATTGGGAGCATTGTTCGTTGTTTTTAGTTAACGCACCAGCAGAGAAAGAAAGAAACCAAAACTCACCCTTAACTTTGCGATTAAAGCAAGATACCAAATGCCCCTTTAAGGTAGTTAACCACAAAAAATAACAAACACCTTTTGGGGTGGTAGTGTCATAAAACGGAAAAAAAAAAATAAAAAAAAAAAAAAAAAAAAAAAACAAACATCCCTATTTGGGCTTGTATTTCAACCAAAACAAAAGAACCAAAAACTAAATCAAACAAAATGAAAACAGTTTTTTAAACCAAACCAAACCACACAAAAAAACTTTTTTACTCTTTTACAAATATGTAAACCATTAATATTGGAAGAAAGAAAAGAGAGGGGCGAGATAAAGGTGTTGTGAGGTTGAGTATGCGATTGTTTTTAGGTAGTTTGGACGGTACTTGTTGCGGGTGGCCAGCGGGGCTTTTATTCTTTTAGTGGTGGTGGTTACTATCGGTGTGATTTTGGAAGTGGTGACGGAAAAGGTGGATATGGTTTTAGAAATGTGCTGTCCGGCTATGAATGGATTGTTTCTGGTGCTATTTGTGTTGTTTTCGGTATTGTAGGTGGTGGCCGACCCAAGGGACAGTGGTTTGGAATGACGAGATGGTGGATTATTGGGTGGTGAGGATGGTGGGGATGATAGGTCCTTTGTATGTGGTGGCGGGATGTTGTAAATTTAGATTGAGTTGATGAGGGTGATGAGGTGGCGACCGTCTGTGGTGAATGGTGATGATCGGCAAGGGCCTTTTGTGGGTGTGGCGAGGGTTTTGGTTTCGGAGTTGGGGCGGGTGGTGTGGCGTTACGACGTGGTGGTGTACTCTCGTGCCATGTCCTTCTCTTGTCGGAGGGGATGATGATTGCATGACGGTTACCTTACCTGTGTGGAGAGGACTCGTGGTACGATGATGACGATGGGTGGTTGGCGGTTTGTGGTGGCCAATATCTGCCGGAAGGTGTTGGTGTGTTGGGTTGGTTGATGGAGCCAGAGGAAGAGGGGGAAAAATAAGGAAGAGGGAGGAGAGGTGAGGGGAGAGAAGGCGAGTGAGTATAGGAAGAAGAAAGCTGAGAGAAAGTGTATTAAGGAGAGTATTAGAACTGAGCTATATGATTCTCGGGGAGACGTTAGTCTGTAGGAGAAGGTGAGGGGAGAAGGAGAGATTCGAGGGAAGAAGGAGAGTATATGTGTGTAGTGGTAGATTTAGATAATGGTTATTATTAAACAAGAATATTGAATTGAATGAAAACCCTAGTCTGTTTGGCATTTATTTTATAAGAAGAGATAAAACAAAGTGACCATAGTGCCCCAAAAAAAAAAAAGAAAGAGGGTATTTTGGTTAATGGTGTTTTTCTTTGTTTGTAGTCTTAAGTTATGTTTGCTGTAAAATTTTGTCCACAGAAAGATAGAAGAGAACCAAAAGTGTTAACTCTTTTTTTTTGTAAATAATGGTTTGGGGACTTCTGTTTCAGGCTAAGTTATACGTTAACGATTGATTCAATATTTACGGGAAAATTACGCGTCAGTTGCTTTTTTCCTGCGTTTCAAAATAATTTTTCAATAATAAAAAAGTGAAGTAATTTTCTTTTACGGGACTAGTATTTTATAATTGTATTTTATAAAAAATATATAATGTTTAGTATTTTATTTGTGGAGCCATTGGTTGCTATTGTCACGTCTTGATCGTAATTATTTTAGTCTGTTGGTCTTGGTAAATTTAAAAACTTTTGACTCGAACATTTGTCTGTTTAACAATTCGTTTTTGAAAATAAAATGGCAAAATAATTTTACTATTTAAATATGTTTTTGATTAAATAAATTTTGATAAATTAGATAATATACTTTAATTATTACGTGTCGTTTAGTGTTGTTGTGACCGGGCTTTTTTTCGCAGGCTCGAGACTATTTTTCATTTTCGTTATCAAAATAGGTTTGAAAAATAATTCATGAAGGACAGATAAGTAATAATAAATATGATTTATTACTTAAATATGTTTTGAAAAATTTCCGTTTACGCGGTAATCGTTTTTATGTGCCAATAAAAGGTCAAACATTCAAAATGTCAAGTCAGACAAAAAAAGTCAAAGGGTAAAATAGTCATTTAAATTTTTGAAAATTGTCGGTTGTTCCAGTACCCACCCCTTAAAGGAATCTACCATCTGGGATTGAATTTGGAGTATATACTAGATATATGATTAAGCTTGGGACCAAAGCCATAAGAAGAGATTTAAGATTTAATTAAATGGCTTTTTGACAATTGACCGTCTGATAACATTTATTTCTCGCAGCCACAAAAATTTCCAATGTTTAGTCGACACGTTCTTAAAATATAACATAAAAAACAATGATTGGCGCTGAGGCTTTATTGTCGAGGGTATATAACCCATCACAATAGGTATTATAGAAAAATTATCATTACAAGTTTTAGGATTGATATAAACGTGTTACAAAGAAAGTCCCTTAATAGTGAAAATATCAAAGGGGGAAAGTGTAGGAATGCAGCCGGTTGGGTACTGTCTATATAAGTTTTTAGTGCGTTAAAAGACAGTGTTTGGTTTCTAGATATCGGTAAGTAAGGTTTTGACGGATTAATATCGGAACGAGGCTAATGTAATGAATGTAGTATTCAAACTTACTTAGGAAAGCATGGTGATAGTAGCATGACTCAACTCACCGTATAGCAAACGTTAACATGCGAATAAAATAAAGTATAAAGTCTCCGAACGGCTCTAGACCGCGGCCTATCCTAAGTAACATAGACGCTCCTTTGAACAAGGAATAATAAATAATAAACGAAACGTTTACACATAATGCTCTTAATAACGAAATGACAACCATATATGTTTGTGCTTTAGTATATTCAACAAAAAAATGTAGTTTTTTCGAATCTGATTAAGTTTATGAGATGTTACGAAGTTCTACGAAAAGTTTACTATTTATAGAAAAGTTTCCATTTTAGGAAAGTTTTTTAAAGTTTTTAGTTTTTCAGGACGTTAATAGCATCCCTTAATTTAATCGTTTCCATATTTTCAAAAACGAACTAGTGAAACCCTATCTTCTAACCAAAATCCTTACCTCGCTAAATATATATATAAAAACTTGTTATATTTAGAAACGACCCACATCAACGACTTATCATTTAATTTTTTTTCCTAAACCTTCATTTTAATATTTAGAAAGCTCCTACGGAATATTTTTCAAAGGGGGGGGGGGGAACTTTTTTTGTAGGGGGGCACACTTGATAAACCTTTCGAAACATTTTTTTAAACGTTGTTTAACCTCTATTTAAAACTTAGGGACCAACATACTATATTTAAAAAAAAATAAACAAAAATCGCCTCGCTACGGACTTCCATTTGACCATAAACTTGACCATAACACCGCCATATTTTTCCAAACTATCTAAAATTCTTTTACGCCAAAACTAATCGACCAAAACCACTATAATACTAGCCTAATCTCATCGCCATCTTTGTTGCAACCTTCAAACATTCACAACTGCTCAACAAGAAAACAAAAATTATGGTATCGAAATCATCAAAGAATCATCATTAAAATAATTATTCATTTTAATCATTTGAAAATCATAGCACAAACATATTGAGTCTCGAATCAAAAGTATAAGAATACATAGCAACAATAACTATAACAAACGGTGACGGGATATGGAGAGTGGGTTTAATGTTAGAGGGGACATACATTTCGAGAACCAATATCCCTAGAATAAAGGTCAACAAATGGGAGGAGCTCGCGGGAGGAGCTTATGCGATAGGCGGTGGAATATTGCACATAGTCGTTAGCTCGAGGATGAATTAAATCCATTAGCTTAAGAGTGCACAAGTCGGTTAGCTCCATAAAAGGTTCATGATCGTAGGAATTTGTAACAACAAAAGTAATAACTTAAGAATGAGATAAGGTAGTTCAAGTGAGGCCTTAAGATTATGCTGAGTGGTGAGATACGATTGTGTTTCTAAACCGTCTTAACGGATTACGGTGATTATCGGGTTTGAGTTCATACTCGTGTCATATTGGATACCATTAAGCCCACTCATTTATAATTCATTAATGGCATAAAGAAGTGTCCTAATTTATGTAAATAATGAATTGATAAACTTATGGTTCAGTGATTTACAATTTATTTATTTAAATAAAGAGGTGTCCTAATCCTTTCAAATAAAGAGATTATAAATCACCCTACTTAATAATTTCCGATGCAATACGCGTACTCACATAATCTTCAAGGTGGTGGATGACATGACGATGTCGATGCTCTAATGAGTATGGAAGGAGTGTTTAAAACCCGTCTTCAGAGACGGGGAGTAAAACAATCAAGGGAGATCAACACAGACTTCAAGATAGTTGATGAGTACACGGTTAAAGTAAATAAGATAAAGGTCTTTATGAACGAGTTAACATATCAATTATCATATCAATCCTCCTATCATAAGTCTCGCCTATACAAGACTTGTAATACTTAGATTCACACATAATTCAATGTAAACAAAACTGTGACGGGTTTCGCGTAAAACGATATTGAATAACGTTACGAAGAGAAAAATTAGTGAGACCATTGAGCAACTTACAATGTCTTAGAAAATTTTAGATATATATGTAGACAACTTCTATATATGTAAATAAGGAAATATACGTAAGGCAAACGTAACCGCAGAGAAAAGATGACCTCAGAGAAAAGATAAGCGTAAGCTCATAGCAAAATGGAGCTCAAGGGCAAAAATAAATGCAATGCAATATAAACGCAGAGAAAGATAAACGCAAGGCAGAGTTAAACCCATATCATAGCATGCTCAAGGAAAAATGGTTCTCAGGTATACGCCATAGCAAAAACACGTATAAGGTACACATAAAAGCACGTAAGGATCACATACTGGTTATAGACCAGACCTAGATATTCTACCTGGTTCTCTATAACCTTGGCTCTGGATACCAACGTGTCACGCCCCCAGACGAGGCCTGGACGGAATACGTGTTCGAGGGCGTGACGTCATAATATACATCACACAAAGCACAAGAGAACGACCACAAATGGACGTTTTGAAAATCACAACTCGTTGCATTATTTAAAAATAGATAAGTTTTACATGATTTAAAAGAAACTAAACATATGCGGAAGCGTAAGTAATATGTAGCGGAAGCATAATTTGTTTTTCAAAAGACAACGAGTATGAATGAGAAATAAATTCTTGGTAAATGATATCATATTGCACGTAGACTCCACATAGCACGTCAAGAAGTCCAAAGCTAAACACCTGAGAAAAATATTCTAAAAACGGTCAACATAAAGTTGGTGAATTCATAGATTTAAGTAAAACATTTATGAGGATAAAAATCGTTTAGCGAATACTGCTTCACTCACAGTATTATGAAAAGCATTTAGTAATCAAAAACGTTCAACGAAAACAGTGAGGACCACAAGTTATAAAACGCATGTAACAGTTATAACAGATACAACTTCACATAAAAGATATTTACGTTGCACTAAGCTCATGACACCGAGGCTAAATGTAATGGAAGCATGCATAATGCTTAATAAACTTTCCCTGACGTATGCCATCATGGCGCTTCACCGTATCACTCGTCATGGTATACGTTCGTTGGCCTGTACAGTCTGTCAAGTACCCGACCAGTAAGAATTACCAAACCCGGACGGGGATGATTAGTCCCAATAGATCTATTTACAATACTCGCGCTCACTTACCAATCCAACTGATCATAAGTAACTAACGTTTCATGATAACTCGGGCATACAAGTTTCAATACTACTTAGGCAACACGTAAACAGGGAAATTCTCACGTAAAGTACTTGTGTCCAAGGTAAAAGTAACCAACGTATTTCCAAAAGAAGGGCTTTAAGTAATTGCATCCATAAGTAAAACAAAGTGTGGTATCAATCATGTAACCGAGTTTGCAAACGAACATTTATAAAAGTTTAAAATCATTAGAGTAAACAAGTTTGTAAACGAGCATGTTTTCACCCCAAAAGCTATAAGGTAAATAGAAAACAAGTAAAACGTGGGGCTATGAACTCACCTCGAAGTTGTAGAACAATTGGTCGAAATTTAAACACTAGGCAAAACACAACGGAAATTGGAACGGCTCGAACAAGAAGATGCAGTTTAACTTAACGGCTAAGTCCTATTAGTTTAGGATGATGAATTTGGGTTTTCCGATGGATGATTACATCAACGCGAAACATTGATAAAGGATTTGGTTTACAAGTTGTAAGAGTTTTGTGGTTGGTTAAATAAAATAAACCGAAAGGTAAAAGCGAAGTATGTAATATATTCCGTATATATTATATATGAAAGACAAGAAAAATATATAATACGTGGCGAGTATTATATATAAGAAAAAGGAAGACAGGAAAAATAAATATTCAAAGTATATAATATTTCGCAAGTATTTCATAAGAAATGTGAGAAAAATAATTGTAACAATATAATTCGACACGTGTTTGGAAATTACCAAATAAATTAATAAAGAGTTCTTGCATAAAAGTAAACGCACGTTTTAAAGTTACGAATTATATAAACGATGTTTCTAAAACTTTTACAAAATTATGATTTTATCTTTTAGTCAGGAATTATAAAATAATATTTTATAATTTAGTATTTCGTTACGCGTTTTAACTAAACTAGTTGTCTCGTTTGTGAAAGTATAGTTTTCGTTTGTTTGTTGGGTTATTGTGTAATTACAATTTAATACTCTTAAAAACTACAGTATATAACTTAATCCTTTTTATCGGGTTTCCAAGATAATAAAAGTTTTAAACAAAGAAAATACTAAGTATATAAATTTATAGAAATTTCAACATGACCTATTCGTATATACGACGTTTCTCATTTTTACAAAACTCAATGTTTTCCACTTTAATAAATCCATGTTGCAATATTCGCGTGTTTCAATTTATATCTAGACGAGAATCGAATAAGAAACAAAAAATAAATAAACCAAACACGCCATAAAGGCTGCTAAAACCAAACACACCCTTTTGGGGCTTTTTTAAAACCTAACCCACCCTAGTAGTTGTTACACAACCAACCAAACGCACCCTTTACAGGCTGTTGCTAAACCACCAAAACAAACACCCTTTATGGCTGCAAAACCATAAACAAACACCCCGATTTGGGCGTGTTTTTCAGCCGAGTAACCGAGACGAAAGCAAGACCATATCAACTGAAAACAAATAACAAAATAGCCATGGCGTATTCTTTGTCTTCACTTTCGGAAGTCGAACACTCTTCATCACTAGATTCTTTCTTAGCCTTTAAAGCAAGAGATTTCCTTTCAACTTTTGCTTTGACTATTTCGGAATCTTTCTTGATGATCATTTCGTGAACTTTGAGGTTCCCGATAAGTTCATCAAAAGATAGTGATGTTAAGTCTTTCGACTCTTCAATTGCCGTGACCTTTGCTCTCCATTTGGGATGTAGAGCCCTAAGAAATTTCCTAACATAGTTCTTGCTAGAATAACCTTCATCAAGAGCTTTTAGACTAGTAATAATAGTATTAAATCTAGCAAAAGCACTATCTATAGATTCGTCTTCGAAAATGACGAATTGTTCATATTGTTGAACCAAAAGGTCGATCTTATTATCTTTGACTTGACTATTACCTTGGTGGGTGATTAACAATGTTTTCCAAATTTCTTTTGCCGTATTACACATGAAAATTCTTTCATATTCTTTTCTAGGCAAAGCATTATAAATAACCATTTTAGCTTCGTTATTTTTCGCAAGTTTCTTTTTAAGATCATCACTTTGTTTTTCGAAAGGGATAACCTCATCTAATTTGGTTTCCGGATTTTGTTACAATAGTGAATATCATCGTTGGTAGATAAACATAGCCAAAATCTAGATCTTTTAATTTAACATATGTCTCGAATCTATTTTTCCAATAAATAAAACTATCACTTTCAAAAAGTGGTGGTATTTTCATGGATTGCCCTTCTAGATATTTGTCAAAATTCATAGATCGATCCAAGCTTTAAAATATAGTATATTTTAAAAATCTTGAGTGACCTTGGCTTCTGATACCAATTGTGGAAACTAGAGGGGGGGTTGAATAGTTTACAAGTTCATTTTGCGTTTTAAAAGTTTGCTTTCAAAATACTTAGATTCGAGTAGTATGTTTAACCAATCAACAATATGAATCAACAAAGTAAATATCTAAACTAATGTTAAATAACAATCATAATAATATAAAGAGATGGGAGAAGGAACAATCAAACCAAGACACCAAGATTTATAGTTGTTCGGCTATGAAGCTCTTCTTCGCCCTACTCCACTCCCCGAGTATCATACTCGATATTTCATACTCGATATTTCACTATTTCACTATTTCACACATCGCTTACGTTATTTTTTGACACTAAGCTAAATGTCGAGTCCTAATCTTAGCTAGAATCAATCTACCACTTCACAATCACTATACACTCATAAGATCTACATTATCGGATATACACACAATCCGAATCACACAATTACAAAATAATTACAATAGAGATTTGATACTTAGAAGAAAAGAGGAGAGATCACTAAATAACAATTCGTTTCTTGGCGAATATGAATGTTCTTCTCTTGCACTTGAATGAGAAAGGAGAGATGAGAAAAAGAGATTAGATCACTTGAAACAAGATCTAAGAATGTTAGTGATCAAGAGATTTAGAGAGAGAAAGAAGATTTTTAGAGAGAGAAAGTTATCTGAAAATTTCGTGCTAAGATCTGTATATTTCCGCTGGGAATGAAGCAGTATTTATAGGAAGGAAAACCCAACGGTCACTGGGGGCGGTCCCGACGGTCCCAGATATATCTGGGGGCTGCCAGGCCTATAAGGGGCCGCCCAGTAGACTACGCTCCTATTTTTTCCTTTTTGTGAGGAAAGTTGTATCTGTTATGGAACCTTCTATTTTAAGGAAAAAATTGAATTTCAAATTTAAGTTTTTAATAAAACTTTTCTTTTAATTAGAAAATATTTTGTATAATTATTTTTGTGAAATACTTTTGTAAAAATGTGTTGGATAAGAGAAAAATATTTTGTTGATCACTAATCATGCTTAATGATTTGTTTGTTCATACCTTAAGTGATTACTAATCATAGAAATGGAATTTTACGATTAATAATTTGTAAACGTTTATTTTTATCGTAAACGTTTTTACATTTTGTTATTATCAAAACATTGAGAGGTTGAAAAATATATATAACGTTTTTAGACATTATTTGTATTAACATATGAAATTACACATTATCAAATGTACAACTTTAAGCCATAGTTAGAGACTTAGAGCATTTTCTAACTAAACTAATAAACTTTGATGACGTTTCTTTTTCTCTTTTTAAAAGTTCAACTAAATAAATAGTTTACTTTTATAATTTTATGTTTGAACAAAATGCTAGATAACCCCTGAAATATATATATGCTTTCCTATATAATGTTTAGGGTAAAAGCCATAGAATACCAATCTACTTTCTGAAATTTACTATAATGAACCATTTACTTTTTTATTACCGATATGACCAATGTTTTTTTTTTAACGACAAAATTTTATAAACTAGCAAGGAGCTAGAAAAGAAATTACAAGTATGAGAATCGGAGTTTTATAGCCAATTCATCCTAGAGAATTCCTACTACACCTACTATTACAGCACCAGAAAGATAGGGCGTATAGAGACCAATATTCTCAAAACATGATCGAATCTAGACGGTTATTAACATCAAAAGTTAGCACGATTCCGCAATCCCCAAATAAACCACAACAAGGCAACGTAGAGACTCCTTCCAAAAAACCTTTAACTGGCGGAAGACGAATAGAAGAGAATCACTCGTCTTTCATTCTGTGTACGACGCCAAAGCTGGTAAATTGATCTCCACAACCACTCAACAGGCAAATCACGATGCAAAACCTCCTGAGATATGAGAACATCGAAATATAACATAAATGACTGGATATCACTTCTTTGTCCGAAAACAATACCGGGAAGTTGTGGACTCTCAAAATTACACCTTTTTGGACTCAGATTGTATCTAGTAGGCAAAAACCCCGACGAGCTCGCCACATTAAAAGACATTAATCTTATAGGATATTAACTTACAACCTAGGTCGTTCAGAATGAGATGGAAGCACCAAATCATCAATAGCAAGACGAGTATACTTTCACACCTAATTCAACCATGCTAGAAAGGCGAAAATACCAACGATCATTAGCGTTGAAAGAACCACTGAATTCAAAAAACGAACTTATATCTGAGATTTCTTGCTGTTCGACCCTCCTCATATATGATCTCGAAACATGACGTATCTCCAGGGGGCCAGCCCCCCCCCCCCACCCCGCCCCCCCCCCCGCCCCCCCCCCCTCCCCCCCCCCATCTTAAACCCCACACAAAATATTGGGAGCTGATCAAGGCAACCAAACGCGGACACAACTCACACAAGGGGGGAATATCCCTATCCATGTCTCTTTCCAAAAACTAGTAGATTGACCATCCCGATACGTTTAGCCGCAATACGACAAGAAATCAAATCCAGATGACTTAAGCACTTGAACTTCCTTCAAAATCGAACTCCATATGGAAACCTTACGAACTGAATGAGAATCAATCTTATCCCCATGAACCGCTTGGATAACACGAAACCACAAAGAATCATCTTGCGAAACGAAACGCCAAACCCACTTTAAGAGGAGCGCTCGATTAAGAGCGAAATAACTCGAAACCCCAAGACCCCCTTTCTTCTTCGAAGCTAACACCTTATCCCACGCAATCCAGGAAATTTTTTTCTCCAACATGCTGGCACCTTTAAAGAAGTTACTACGAATTGACTCCATAACCTTAAGCACGCCTTTAGGAACCTTAAAAATGGACATGTTATAAAGGGGAGATGCACCGAGAACTGATTTTAACAAAGTAAGCCTACCACCAATCGAGAGGGTTTTCAACTTGAACAAAACGTTTGTACCGTTAGTTATTATGTGACAACGTTAGTCAATTTAGCTAACGATCGTTTGAGGAAGTTTCAAAAATCGTCCCTGTGGTTTTAATATATTTTTCTTTTTTTCGAAAAAAAAATTTCGAAAATTTTTAAATAAATTTTGAAATTTCTTTTTTTTTCGAAAATTTTTGCAAATTTTTTCGAAAATATATATTTTTTTCGAACATTTTTTTTGAAAAAAAAATTTCAAAATTTTTTTCTAAACTTCTTTTTTTCGTAAATTTTTTATGTGTATAAATTCTTTTTCGAATTTTTATTATAAAAATTTTCTCGATATTTTTTATAAAAATGTGTAAAAATTTTCGAAATTTTTTTTCGTAAATATATTTTTTTTTCGAAAATTTTTACACATTTTTATAAAAAATATCGAGAAAATTTTTATAATAAAAATTCGAAAAAAAATTTATAAACATAAAAAATTTACGAAAAAAATTTTGAAAATTTTTTTTTATAAAAATTTGCAAAAATTTTTCGAAATTTTTTAAAAAATTTTCGAAAAAAAAAAAAATTTCAAAATTATTTATAAAAATTTCGAAATTTTTTTTTTCGAAAAAAAAAAAAAAATTTCAAAAATTTTTCAAAAAAAATGTTCGAAATTTTTTTGAAAAAATTTGCAAAAATTTTCGAAATTTTTTCAAAAAATTTTCGAAAAAAAAAAAAAATTTCAAAATTTTTTATAAAAATTTCGAAATTTTTTTTTTCGAAAAAAATATATATTTTCGAAAAAATTTGCAAAAATTTTCGAAAAAAAAAAATTTCAAAATTTTTTATAAAAATTTCGAAATTTTTTTTTCGAAAAAAATATATATTTTCGAAAAAATTTGCAAAAATTTTCGAAAAAAAGAAAAATATATTAAAACCACAGGGACGATTTTTGAAAATATAAGTTTTGTTCAAGTTGAAAAATAATTTGAAAGTACATTGGTCATATCGGTAATAAAAAAGTAAATGGTTCATTGTGGTAAATTTCAGAAAGTAGGTTGGTATTCTATGGCTTTTACCCTAATGTTTATACAAAGTATTTGAGTAGTATTAATTTATTTGTTAAGAGTCTAACATACTCTTTTTATGTATTAGGATTTTAGTAATAGTTTTTTGTGATTTATGAGTCGGGCTAAAGTGTTTTAACCCAATGTTAAGAAATTACAAGAATTTATAAAACATAATAGCTCACAACCACACTTGAGATACGTCTTAAAAAATTACGCCTGACACAACTCTTTATACTTAACCATTTAAGAATCTATACTCAGTAAGTCCGCAACAACGTGTGATAATATATATAACGAGTATTGCAGCCCGCGGTTTGCTACGGGGTGCAGGATTTTTGTGTTGTTTTATAATAAAAAGGAATAGTACGTGCTCAATTGGCACCAACCTAAGGTGTTCGGTAATGTGTATCATGATTTGAGGCGGCAGTAGTGGCAACAGTCATAAACGTTTTTTTGTTCTGATATGTAGAATCGGTGTTTGAACGGAAATTGGAAGAAGAGATGGCAACACTATTTAGTGGCACGACTTCTTCTTTTTATTCTCGGTCCAACACAAATACAACGTATCAAAACAAAAATTCTTTTATGCCTGTTACCGTCACTGCCGCGTCATTATTGAATAACTACCACTAAAAGGATTCTGTAAGAAAGTTCGATTGGCTCAGATAAGAGCTCTAGAGTTTGTCATGGCTACACACCTAGTAGGTTGCTTAGAGCGACAAGGTTGACCCATTTTATATATTAACACGACAACAAACCATGACAAGATCAAGCTCTAGACCATAGATATGTTTCATACCTCTCATAAGGGCCACAACTGTCGTGGTTGCACCGTCAATTGAATTTGAAGGGGGGTGTTAATTCTTCTCATTCCTAGAGTCATCATTGCATCTTTAGTCTAAACATATTATTATATCAGTTCAAATCCAAATCCTCTAATAGAAAACAAAACATGCATACAAAAAAATTGCACATGTTGAATGGTCTTCAACATGTTGTAGCTCTTGAAAAATGCAGTCGTCAAGATCAAGAAGGTTATGGCCGACAGCATATGACTTTAGCTTGGTTTTCAGGTCCTTTGTGAGTCCCAATATAAACAGATCGTAAGCCTGCTAAGGGTTGGGCGATAGCCAAAATTGTATTAATAAAGATTACATTTATAGATACACTGACTATGGAATTCTAATGTATATGCGGAATATACACATTTGTCTTAGAAGAATCATGAAGAAAAGTAAACTTTGATTTCTATTAATCTGTTAAAGTGATTACAGATTACTAACTATGAGATATGATTGTATGAGATGTATATTGAACTAATGTCCCTAACTATACCCTGAGGGTTCCTTTTATAGACCAAGGATAAACCCTAACATGCTTACAAAACGCGTAAAAGATAATACATATCTTTTCCTATAATATCTTATACATATCTCTTAAACGGTACTAACTATTTTCTACTAACGGTACTAACTATCTGAGCAGTACTTAACACTTTGTACTGTCAGTACTAACTATAACTATCGGTACTAAGTATTATCACTAACGGTACTAAGTCGGGAATGTATAATTCCCAACAATCCTCCCCTAAACATGATTGTTGAACTCTTTTAACTTCATGTTTCTTCAGGTTAACCTTCTTAAGTTCTTGGAGGATGTATCCAAACACTTTATCAAATCTTGATCTTGATCTTTAATAATCTTTCCATCTTTATCAGCAACTTTGTCTTTTCAGCAACACTGCAACATCTTTTCAGCAACAATCCAACAAAGTTGGCTTTGTAGTTTTTGGCAAACTACCAGCCATAAACGGATTTGATATTCCTTTACCAGTAGTCATTTGCTCTGGGATAGTTAACTCTTTATTTGAAAAATATGGTGAGTTAATTACCATATATTTTTTGGTAAACTGCCAACCATCAACGGAATTAATTTGTCTTTACCAAATACCGTTTGCTTTTGGACTAGCGAATGCTTCATTGCCATAACATGGTGCATTGATAAACCATATAGTTTTTAGCAAACTATCAGCTATCAACAGATTTGAGTAGTCTTTACCAAGAACTGTTTGATCTTGGACTAGCCAACTTTTCACCATGAAGCAAGGTGAGTTGAAAACCCTACAATTTTTGGTAAATTGTCAACCATAAACGGATTTGAGAAGTCTTTACCACAAGCCGTTTGCTCATGGACTAGCCAGTTCTTATGCCTGTTAAGCTTTGGTGAACTGATGGCATTTGTTGTGTGAGGTGTTAGCCAAACATCACTAACCTTTTCTCTATTCATTCACAGCATCACTCTTCATCAATCTGTTGCTTAATAAATCTTATCAAATCAAGTGCAACAATACTCTCTCTTTCAACTTCTAATCCCAGATCAAGCATTCTTTGTAATAAATCCTTGTAAAGAGGATATCTTCTTTCAACTAACATATGAATGATTGTCCCATCTTCAAATTCTAGTATGCAAACTCCACAAGCTTCATACAATCTCCAAGTGACAATCTTCCAATCTTGTTGATCATCCCAGAAATCACTTTGATCATTTCCTTCTGTTGAGGATTCCATCATTATCTTCAAATCTCCCCCAAAGAATCAACTCAATTCCTTCTAATGTAATTTCTGAGTACTGCTCCTGCATCAGTCTATAAGTGATACAAATCTTGCCTATCAAATATATGAAGTATCTCCATGAGATAGTTGAATGCTCTGAAGTTCCCATTGGCTCTGTATATAATAAGATAGTCCCCATCTGGTGATGATACCTTGTTTAACCTAGCAATAAATGATTTCTTCTCTATTATCTCACTATCTATGGTACCTTCAAATGTAACAATATTTAGGCATTTTATATTTGTTCATTCATTCACTGTCAATCATTCTGATGTTTTCTTGGCTTTTTCCTTGCAATCATTTTGATATGACCCCCTTTTCTCTTCTTTGTACCCTGCTCTGTCACTTCTACCTTAGCAGGTACCTTTGATGTGTCTTCTTCCTTTAATCTCTTCTGATTAGTGTCTTTTACTCCTTCATTCATCTCCTTAATCCTTCTTTCATCCTCAGTGGAACCAACAGCAGTGAAGCTTTCATCAAACCTCTTTACTTTCTCAATACAAAGCTTGTAATTCTTTCAAGGTTTTGTCTTCATGTCTGGAGTGTTTCTTGTTTCCAACATGCTTCAGATAAGTCATCATTTGATTCCTAAGCTGAGTTCTTGTAGGAGGTTTGATTCTGATTGCAATAGCTATCATGAAGGAACTTTTCTCTTTCTTCCACAGTGAACTGCTCTCTCTCTTCATCTTGAAGTCTTAGAGCTAGAAGTTCATTCAGCTTCAATACTCTGCTTGAAGATGATAAGTCTATTCAGCTCTGAATGGGCAGTCTTTTCTGTAGCTCTTCCTCAAGCTATTTTTTCCTTTCTTCTTTCTGTTTCCATTCCTCTTTGCAACTTTCTAGCCATCTCTTCATCCCTAGCAAGTTTGCTTAAACTTTTTTAGCCTTTGGAATACCTTCAGATTCAGTTTCAAGACGATCTTCCTCTTAATTTTATTTTTCCTTTATCTTTTGTTAGATCAATCTTTGGAGAGGCTTTATTGTCAATAATGCTCTAGTGGAAGTAGGCTAGGTCTCTCATGTCTCTTCAAACATCCTTAAGCTCTACTCCTTATCCTTTTCTTCGTGAATCTGATTGGCTTGACTCATGTTGAGAAGAACTTGAGCAATGGTTTCATCATCTCCAAACATTGTAGGAGTAGTTGTTGGAGTGGTTGGAGTAGCCCTTCTTCCTTTAGTTTGATCAACAGTACCTTTATCTGTCCTAACGGTACTGTCTTTTTCCTTGTCGGTACTAACTTTGGGTCTGTCAGTACTAACATTTGGTCTGTCAATACTAACTTTTTCCTTGTCAGTACTAACCTTTTGTTGAGCAGTACTAAGTACATCTTCAGTACTAACTTCATCATCAACAGTCTCCTTCTCTTCATTCACTACCTCTCTTGTCCTCCCCACATCTTGAGCATCTTCAGTCTCCATATAATCCAATGTATCTTTAGGAAGCTCATCAAATAATGGATCTTTATGGACTGAAGGTTCAGCTTTGGCAGATTTCCTCCCCTGTTTGGATACAGACTCCTTTTGCATCCAGTTTGACTTCAAGGATTCTTTCATGCCAATCTTTGCTTCAAGGATACACTCTTCATCCAAGCTCTGTGGTGTGTAATAACAGGTTTGGCTTTTTTCTTGAGCTTCTTGATCTGTGCCTTCAAGTGTTTAATTTCCTTGGCTTGATCTGTAACCTGTGTATACAAAGAGAGACAAAGATCATAGACACTTTTAGAATCTTGAATTGCAGCAGTTCTTCCTGTAAACCCATTTTGTTCCAATAGCCTTCTTCCCATAAGGCAAATCTACAAGAATCCAAACTTTTTGAATCTTGAATTGCAGCAGTTCTTCCTGTATAGCATCAACCCAACTTTTATCTTCAAGTACTTCAGAGATCTTCTTGGGTTCATTTTGAGACAAGAAACAAGCAAATAAACAATGCTCGAAGTCCTTATGATTATTTCTCCTTTGCTTTTGAATATAACTGACAAAAGCATGGGCTCCAGAACTTTTGGTCACTTTGTTTCTTGTTTGAACTGCTAATTGTGGATCTCCAAGAATTAGAGTTAAAGGATGAATAGAGTTAATCCTTGATGTGGGAATAGGACTGACATTCACAATAGGTTCTAAATTTGTGAAGTCAGCCACTGCACCCTCATCATCATAAGATGAATTGGTAAAAATACCATCAGTAGGATTGTCATAAATTTCCTCAAGTGCAGGTATTTCTGAATCATCTTGATCAGGATTGGTTAAATCAGTGAAGGTTAGTCCACCATAAGGACTGGCAGTACTAACTGGTGTGCTAACATTATTAACTATGTTAGTACTGCTAGTTTTAGCAGCTCCTGCTTGTAGAAGCAAATCCTTAGTTTCTTGGGCAAACTCTTTCCTGAGAGCTTCAGCTGCATTATTAGCATCCTGTTCTTGCCTCTTAAGTCTTTCAAGTTCATCCAAAAAGACTTGATCCTCCTTATCTACTGGCTTCTCATCTGTCTTTAAATCAAGATATTTGTTAGGTGTTAATACCCCCCCCCCCCCCCCCCCCCCCCCCCCCTTATTTTTTTTTGTTTTTTTTTCCTTCACCTGCATCCTTTGATGTTGATCTCTTGTTTCTACAGATTTGATGTGCATGATCTACTGGCTCCTCATTTGACTTTAAACCAGTATCTTCATTAGGCTTTGCATCTTTATTCTTTGTCTCTGAGCTCTTAAAAGTTGAAGAGTAAGAAGGCCAGAATGGCAATACAAAGTGTTCTTCAACAGGTTCAGCTTCCTTTTCAGAATTACCTGCATCATAATTATCTTGTGTACAAGCATCACCATTAGCTTCTATTGGACTTGCAGTTTTGTTAGCTTTATTCTCTCCAGTAACAGCTTGATAATTCATAGAATCAGTTAAATAATCAAGATCAAACAACCAAGTAGGTCCTTTCCCTGCAACATTAGGTTTATTCTTTAAAAGGTTTATATGCAGGTTTTCTTCAACTCTCTTGGTTTCTAAGTTATATACCCTAAAATCCTTGCTATTTAGGGAATACCCAACTAAGAAACCTTCAGCAGCCTTTTCTTCAAACGTGCCCAGGTGGTCAATGGTATTCAAGATGGTCACATGGCACCCAAAAGGTCTTATATAGCTTATGATTGGTATTTTACTAGTTATAAGCTCATAAGAAGTCTTATTGTGAGGCTTGGTCACTAATACCCTATTAAGAACATAACAAGCAGTACTAACTGCTTCAGCCCAAAAAGTGTTAGGTAAAAATAAATCTGCTAGCATTGTTCTAGCAGCTTTAATTAGGGTCCTGTTTTTCCTCTTAGCAACTCCATTTTGATGTGGCGTTCTGACATTACTATATTCCCTCTTGATCCCTTTTGACCCACAGAAATCAATCATGTCCCTATTCTTGAATTCTGTTATATTATCACATCTAATAGTCTTAACCTTTTTTGTTTAATTGGTTTTTAATTTGTCTTATAAAGTCCTTAAGGATTCCACTGGTCTCATCCTTAGTTCTTAAAAAGAATACCCAACTAAACCTGCTAAAATCATCAGTGATAACTAGGCAATAAGTCTTATGATTTATGCTCCTTATAGATGTGGGTCCAAATAAGTCCATATGTAAAAGCTCTAAGGGCTGACTGATAGAGCTCACTAATTTGGCCTTACAGGAGGCCTTGTGTTGCTTTCCTTTCTGATAAGCAACATAAGTGTGGTCATTTTGAAAAATCTTGGAAGGTAAACCTCTAACTAGGTTTCCCTTTACAAGTTTGTCTAAGGTTTAAAAGTTAACATGACCCAATCTCCTATGCCATTTGTTAGATTCATCAATTGTGGCCTTTGCAATTAAACAAGCTAAACCTCTAGTAGGAACAATGTTCTCCAAGTTGAAACTGTACATATTGTTTTGTCTAGGGATTCTAAGTAATACTTGATTTTCATCAGGCAACTTAAATTCTAGAGACAACACAAGACATTCAGTGTCTGTAAAGAGAACCTTGTTCTTCTTGTCACACATTTGTGACACAAAAAAGAGATTAAAATGTTATAGTTCTTTCACAAAGGACAGATCCTCAAAATCTAACTTTCCAGTTTTTATTTTACCTTTACCAGTTATGTAACCTTTACTACCTCCAAAAGCAACAGGGCCACCATTTTAATCTTGATATTCAGCAAGATAGGCCTTGTTTCCAGTCATGTGCCTGGAACATCTACTATCAACAATCCCTTTGTTCTTCAAAGTTTTATGTGGATCATCCTGCACATGAAAAATAAGAGAAATTAGTTTCTCTTAAGGACCCAAGCCATTTTTGGCTTGGGTCTGCCTAGTGGATCTTTAGAATTAACAAATTTTCTAGAATTTGATCCACCATTGTATTTGGAGAATTTATTCACATAATTCCTTTTTTTTCTTAAAGGTAAATTTATTAAGAAAAGAGCCAAAAAGGCAATGTTTACAACCAACTAGCCAAGGTGATATAACAAAGAAAGGACACGTCCCTAACCCATCACCTTGACTCAAAAAACTAATGGCATATGGACAAATCCCAAGCTCATCAAATACATACATGCATATAACAAAAAGGCTCAAACTCACTAAAGACACAGCATACTCTGAATCATTAGAATACTCTGAGACCAATCAGAGTATCCTAAAACATCACCATATACTGAACCTTAAAGAAAGCTGAGAACTCCTAATACAAAAAGCAAACTACATAGAGAAAATACAAGAATCAACATACATAACAAAAACTTCCAACAATAAACAATCCATCAACAAATACTTCCTAACAACTCCATTAGCAGCAAAGAGAGTGCACAGATTATGCCATCCAAAAGAACTTGCCTCCTTAAAAAAACCTCCATTAGTAAAACCCAATGGGAAAAAGCTAATGTGAGGAAAAAAGATAACAACGTTCCATTGAATCTCCCCCAAATAGTGATGCCCAATCAGATAAGCAGATCCAAACCTGATAATCCACAAACCTGCAAATCAAATAATGATACATAGACAAAGGCATGAAATCATCAATGTCATTATCAAATACTTTATTACAATCCCAAAAACCGGTCCCCATCTGAAACCAGTTCACCCAATCCGTAGATAAAACATCAGCACTACTCATTGAAGACTTTGATTAAGCAACTCATTCACTATCTTCTTGTAGTACAAATTACTATTGACTATAAAACCCCCAAATGCTTGTAGCTTTTTCCACATCAGCAGTCCTTTTCAAAGATAGACCCATGAGCTTTAATCTGATAGTATCCACAATACACTTAAGAACCACATCCTGAGACCTGAACATATGGTTGACCCTTCTAATATTTCTTTCCTGCCACAAATAATACACAGTAGCACCCAACACAAGTCTTTGTATAATACTCCATATAGAGTTAGTAGCAGGTTTATTGACAATACCAGAAATCACACTTGCCCACTCATTACTAATATTATCCATCATGGCCATATATTTTAATCTTTCCCAGAGTCTTTTAGAAAAGGGACAAGAGAAAAAAAGATGGCCATGAGATTCATCACTTTGATTACACAACAAACAGCTTTTATCAGGGATGTTAAACCACTTAGCGAGTCTATCTCTAGTTTTCAATTTCCCTTTTATAGCAACCCAAATAATAAAAGTGTGTTTAGGAATGCATTGAGAGTACCAAATATGTTTATACCAGATAACTTTAGGAAAATCCCCTCTAATAGCCTTCCAAACTTTTCTAACAGAAAACTCTGTAGGAGATGGTTCAGTTGTTTGTTCATGTCAGCATTTTGTGAGAGTTGGCATATTATGCAAGCATATTTTTTGTGTCTTTAAGAACGCCAATGTTGAATTAATTCCACAATAATAGATCTTGAGGCGTTGGACTAAGAATCTTATACCTGCTGCTTTGAGGAACAAAAGAAACAGATATGGTGAGAAGAATGTGGTAGTTGAGAATTATGTGAACGAGGCAACTTCTATTGTTGATCATTGTGTGCATTTGCTGAGTAAAGATGAGCCAAGGTTAGACGCTTTTGTTGAAAAGTTAAAGTCACTAAAGAAAGAGGTTGAAGCTGATTGCCCAAATCCTCCTTCAAAGAACAAAACTGATAATTTAGAGCAGCTTGATGGAGTTCCGAAGCCATCTGTTGTTGATGTTAACAATCCAACTGTTGGATCGACCAAAGGACGAAAAAAGTTACGTATCAAGGGAGGAAAAGAGAAAGCAATTGAAAAAAGTTTGAAAGGCAGGAATTCATGTTCATTATGTGGCGGTACCGATCATAACAAGAGGACATGCCCGCGAAGGTTTCAAGATCAAGATGAAGTTGTGGTTCAAAAAGAAGTGGGTCAAGAAAAAGTAGATTTGGCTGAAGACGAAGAAGAATTGTCTGAAGAAGATGAAGACTTGATTCATGAATAAGTATATTTTGGTCCAATGATAAGTTTAGCAAGCTGTTTGTTTGTTTTTAATAAGTTGTATCATATATGATATCATATTGAAATCATATATGATTTTACATTAGATTCCTTTTTACTGAATTATCATATGTGTTTGTTCATTTATGCCTTTAGATCTTTCTTAAATTAGTATTTGTTTCATATATATATCATATATGATATACTGTTTTTGTTCCTTTGTTGTTTTGAGTTATCATATTTGATAGCTGTATTTTAACAAGTTTTGAAAAGCAATCATATGTGTTTTCTGAATATCATATATGATATACAGGTTTTGTTCCTTTGTTTGTTTTGAGTTATCATATTTGATAGTTGTATTTAACAAGTTTTCAGTTATCATATTTTGTTTCATATATATATATATCATATATGATATACTGTTTTTGTTCCTTTGTTGTTTTGAGTTATCATATTTGATAACTCTATTTTAATAAGTTTTGAAAAGTAATCATATGTGTTTTCTGAATATCATATATCATATACAGGTTTTGTTCCTTTGTTTGTTTTGAGTTATCATATTTAATAGTTGTATTTAACAAGTTTTCAGTTATCATATTTTGTTTTCCTGTTGTAAATGCTAAAACACCCAAGTGATTACCTATTTGCGTAATGAAAACAATATCAAAATAGACATAATTCAAAATTAACATCTGCAAATGTTTTGGCATTTCCATTTAATCATAATTCATAAGTTTTTAGTTTCATTACAGAGTTAAATACCCCAAAATGTGGTACCACCAATGGCATCTTAGTGATGGTTTAGCAAATGTTTTTAAACAACAAAATAATACTAAGAATAGTTTAAGAAACGAAAATAGTAATAGTGTCTGCAGTTGTTCTTCAAAAAGTGTTGATCATCAAATGACACTTTAAACTCTTTCCGATTCTTGTTTTTCTTTATTTACTCTTATTGCTCCCATTATTAGTGCCTCCCTCCCTTTCTTTTCTTTGTTACGGTCTGCAAATTCTAGTGCTTGTTTACTCATTTCTTCACGATGTATGTTGATTTCATAACTCAGCATTTTTGCAGCGAACCTCATCCTCATCTTTATTATATCATATCTATTTCCTTCTTCCTTTGTTGGGAATTCCATGTTCCAATTCCTTGCATTCTCCCCGTTGTAGTTCTCCATGTGCATCATCAAGAAAACCCCACAATCTGTGTTGTTTTCCTCTGTCCCCCATTTAGGCCTTAGGATTGTTGGCTTTTTGTTCAAAACGTATTTAGCTCTATGATGCTGCACTTCTTTAAGATGCATGAAAAACATGTTTTTCTGCAAAAGATAAGAACATTTTAGAGACTTTTATTTTCAATCATAGTATCATATATGATATCATACATTTAAAAATAATTGATTACATTTTTAACATACATGATATCAATTATCACTGTCGTGCCCTTTAAGAAGTTGAATACTACGAGGTAGTAGTGTTCATGGGCGATAATTGGAAAGAATGCCTATGTAGTTGGAAATGTATTGTTGTATCAGTCTTAATGCAAAATAATGTAATGTTTTTATAATCAGAGAATAGGTGTAGCAAGTTTCTTACCATTTCTAGATCTTTCAACTTTTTCACTTCATCATCTTTCTTGAACTCGTTTTTCATTGTGTCAGAAAAGGCTTTGTATTGCTTCACTTCATCATACTTCTTTCCGTCTTCCATCTTCCAGTTAAACATGTCTTTTGTCTGTTTACATATAACAACATATTTTATCTGTAGCAAACATTATATTTTTGTAGTTGCTTACTTTTAAAGGTTTAAGGTACTTACAATCATCCCCGTGTGGAAGAAATGCTTTGTTTTCTTTCATTTGTTGTTCACCCCTTGATCATGGTTCAAAACTAAGCAGTAGGTGTCAATGACATTAGATTCGATTTTCAAGGATATGGCTAATGTCTGCATATAATCTCGGATGGTTGCATTTCCTTTTTTCGTTTCAAAGATGAAGTCTCTACATAAAACAACAAATTTTACATATATCATATATGATATTATTTGAAGAAATTGAAATGATAAATAATCCCTTTGTAGCTGTTTTTTTGTTTATGTATGGAGAAACAATAAATCTAGACGGTTTTTTGACTCTTTTTGCTGCCCTTTCTTCTACCTTGTTTGTATCCGGGGACAAACCAAGAGAGAATGATGGTGGAGTCATTTCTTTAGTGGACTTTCTCTTTGCTGTTTTCTTCTTTTGAATTTCTTCTTTTGCTTGATTCTCCATCTCTTCACACTGTGAGTCAGTAAAAACTGTGTATTCCAAAAAGTATCCTCTACAATTTCTCCCTTATCATCAGCTTGTTTCTCCTGAACGTTGTCAACCTTAGCATTTTCATCCTTTATCAAGTATCTTGTTCTCCTGAAACTGAATCAATTCTCATGTCATTGTTGTTCATCCTTGTCAATTGTTCTTCCAGTTTCATTGGCTCCTTTTCTTTTTTGTGCTCTTTATTCTGATTGTTAACATCCATTTGAGTTGTAACCTCGCTCTCGTCTCCATTCATGTTTTCCTCCTTTCCATCACTTCCTCCTTCTGTTGCTTCACTTCCATTTTCTTCAGTTCCTTCATTTCTACTTTCTTCGGTTCCTTCACTTCCACTTTCTTCTCCTTGTTTATCAATCTCTTCTTTTTTCTCTCTTTCTTTTGATTTTCACTTTCTTTTTTCTTGTTTGCATCTGTTGTTGGTGCTCCATCATCATCATGATTGTTGTTTTCATTATCTCCATCAGGCTCACCCTCGCTATCGTTTTCCTTAGAAGACTCATAGAGATTGAATTCATTATCATTAAACAATTCCTCGTATTGCTTGCATAAATCAATCATCATTTGGTCATCTTTAAAAATTTTAACTGCATTTCTCAACGTTTTAACCAGCTCTTATCTTTCGTCAGAAATTATATCAAACTTCAAAACGATTTTTTCATAATACTCCTGCGAAACAAGCACAAATTAGTTTTTATGTACTTATTAAGTTATATTTTATCTATCATATGTGATATGTCAAAAGTATCTCATATATTATTAAAACAAGTTCAGATTTTTCATAGTATCATATGTGATATATGCAGATGATTTATCATATTTGATATATCAAAATTTTCATATATGATTATTACAAAAAGTTTACAGTTTTTTTACCTCTTTTGTTTCTGGTTCTTTATCATTTATCAAGTGCCAACATTAGACATCTGATTTACTTTGTAACACATTCAATCCATCTTGCTCTTATTCAGGATCATTCCAAAACTCTTCAGTGATGTTCATTTTTCTAAGTGTCTTGTCTATGTCTCCATTTTTATCCTTTTCCTCATTGTGTAGTGTTCCAGTTTAAGTGCTGGTCTGGTGTGACGGTGAGGACTAGAAGGTCTGGGAAGATTGTCGAGTCCAAGTAGAGCAACTTTTTTTTAAAGAAAAAAAGTGTTAGATTACATTTTATGGATATTATATTTCGCATTAGATAGAAAAAAATTGTTAGAAAATTTTGAATATAACTTACACATAAGAATGTGAGTGGCCCGTAGTAGAAATTCTTTCGTGTCTTCACATCTTTTCAGTTTTTCTTACTGGTGTGCAAGCAGTCAAGTATGTACCCGCACCAGTCTATGTCTGATATGTCGACATCCTCAGTAATTCTTTTTAGCAATTTCGTCGACACCCTGCCACCATTATCAAGTGTTCCCATTATACTTCCGAATAGAGTTATGAAGTTCATTCGGAACATGAAATCAACTTTTGTTGTATCTGATATCACTGAAGCTATTGCTGTCGGTGTTGGTTTTTGCACGTGTTTAAACTATTTTTCCCACTCTTTGATGAACGGGTCATTAGAAGGTCTTTGTTCTAGGTCTTTTAACTTTTTGCTCCCCATTGGTATACCAAGCATGTCTTGTACTTTTTGTCTTGTTGCCTTTATAGATCCTTTCTCTAGCTTAGTTCCATGCTTCCTATGTGAAAGTGGTCGATCGCATGGTAAACCAGCGCTGATAGAAGCTCAACTATTGGAAAGTGGATCATTCTCTCGAAGCCCATATCCTTTAAGCATTTCTTTTGTGGATCTGATAAAGTCATCATAGCTTCATACATAGGTTTTGGTGACGATCGTGTGTTACAAGTTGGGTATGGTTTTTCAGCTTTTGATCCTTTTCCCTTTTTAGGTATTGTCACTTTCTCCAGCTTCTCGTCTCCCTCTGATTCACTTTCTAATCCTTTTTGCATTTTATCTTTTGTTAACTTCCTATCCTCCTCTTCTTCCTCTGTTTCATTGTTTTCTCCTCTATGTCATTCTTGCTTTGTTTTATCAGGTATGATCTTGAAGTCGAAGATTTTGCTTTCTTTGTCCTTTTTTTCTTCTTCTTTTCCTTACCAACAGGCAACCTTTCATCATCACTATTGCTCCCATCATATAAAACATCCTCCTCTGATTCCACTTGGGTTTCTTCTTCTGCTTTCTTCATCTTTTCCCCTTCCTTTTTGCCTTTTGATTTTCTTCCCTTCTTTTTTGTTTCGACTATTACATCGTCACTTGATATTGATTTCACATCTTCTGCTTCATTTTGCGAGTTTATATTTTCTAATTCAGCCTGTCTTTTCGCATCACCTCTTGTGAATCTTTTTGGTGATTATTCAATTATTGAATTTTTTTTGCTTCCAGATTTTTTTATTGTCCCTTTGTAGGTGCTCTTCTGACGGTTTGATTTTTTCTTCTAAGATTGTTCAGATTCACTTCTCTCCATCTTCCTCTTATTTCTTCTTTGATTTTGTTGTTTTTCTTCGACTGTTTTTTTGATATCAGTATAAAAAATATGTTAGTTTATATTATATCATATATGATTTATCAATTAAAATATTATCTTTTGCATGTTATTTACTTTTATATTTAATATCATGTATGATATTAAAGACTAGAATTGTACCTTTGCCATCTTCTTTCTTCTTTGATCTTTTAGCTGCGTTCAAGAATGACAACATTTTTATGTTTCTAAAAACATGATCTACATTCTCTTCAATATCAGCTTGATCTTCATTGTCAGCATCCTCTTCATTATCATCATCCTCTTCATTGTTGTCAGCATCTCTTCTATTTTCAGCATATTTCGTTATACATCATCCTCTTCATTGTTGTCAGCATCCTCTTCATTTTCATCATCCTCTTCATTGTTTTCAGCATCCTCTTCATTATCAGCATTCTCTTCATTGTTGTCAGCATCCTCTTCATTATTAGCTTCATCTGCATTTTCATTTGACATTCACATCATTATCTTTACATTTACAAACCACATTATTAATCACATTTGATATACAGTAGTTTTTTAACAAACAAATGTACCTTCATTTTCTGCTGCATCTTTAGCTTTTTTTTTCAAAGTATTGTTCTTCGAATAGCTTTAATTCAGACTATTAATTCTGCTTTATTCTTTTTGCAGCTTCTACGCGGGTTTTTCTTTGTTAGCGACGTCATCACTTTGATCATCATATTCTGCATTTTTTTAATTAATTGTTTATAGAATATGACAATCATATTTTTATTCAATAATATCAGTTGAGTAGTTTACTATAATAAATTTACCTTCATTGTCTGATACGTTTTCCTCTCTATCTTTTTCAGGTTGTTTCTTTTTAGATAGCTTCTTTGTAGCCTCTCTTTTAGCTTCTTTGATTTTCTTTTTTGTTGTTTTCTCGTTTGATTTTCTTATTGCATCTTCTTCCTCGGTTGTTGCCTTTGCTGCATACGTAAACACATACATTGTGATATGCTATGTTTTGTTGAAGGTTTAACCTTTAAAACAACTAACTTGTTTCTTATATGATTATTATTAAACCCTTTTTTACAGTTTCATATTTTAATTATCATATATGATATTATCTAACAAATCATGGTTTATTTGTTTTATTTACACTAAGCATTCTGCTTTTTGCCGAAAGTACAGCTTTGCCGAAGGAATAGCCTGCGTCTTAGCCTGTTTTTTATGATTTCATATCCTTTCCCTTTGGCCAAGGCATAGCCTCTGGGTTTGGCGAAGACATAGCATTCGGCTTATAACATAAAGAAAAATATTTACGGTCAAAGTTTATGAAAAAATAATTCAAAAAGTCAAAAATGGACACTTAATATGGGACGGAGGTAGTATTATCTAACAAATCATGGTTTATTTGTTTTATTTACCTTGTAATCACACTTGTCATAACACTTGTAATAACACTATATAATTTTGATCTGCTAAGCCTTCTAATCACACTTGTCATACAAATAACATGTTCAAAATTTGTATAAAAGCTTTAAAACCTAACTTGTATCATATATGATATATTATAAAACTTTTTTACAGTTTCATATTATAATTATCATATATGATATTATCTAACAAATCATGGTTTATTTGTTTTATTTACCTTGTAATCACACTTGTCATAACACTTGTAATAACACTATATAATTTTGATCTGCTGAGCCTTCTAATCATACTTGTCATACAAATAACATGTTAAAAATTTGTATAAAACTTTAAAACCTAACTTGTATCATATATGATATATTATAAAACTTTTTTACAGTTTCATATTATAATTATCATATATGATATTATCTAACAAATCATGGTTTATTTGTTTTATTTACAACAAGCATTCTGCTTTTGCTGAAAGTACAGCCTGCGTCTTATCCTTTAGCTTTGCCGAAAGAATAGCCTACGTCTTAGCCTGCTTTTTGTGATTTCATATCCTTTCCCTTTGGCCAAGGCATAGCCTCTAGGTTTGGCGAAGACATAGCATTCGGCTTTTCCAAAGGCATAGCCTCGGCTTTGCCGAAGGCATATTCACTGGCTTTGCCGAAGGCATATGATGCGGCTAAGCATTCGGCAAAGGCTTAAGGCCGTCATTTCATCTCTAAATCACTCATTAACAATATCATCAACTAGTCGTTTCTAATCAGTTAAAACTTATCACTATAACATCATTAAAATATCTATAAACAGTAGTTAATCACATTTTTCTCATTAAAATCCCAATGACTTCAACTAAAAATGACAATATATTCATCAAAAAACTTTATAAACAGTATTTAATGCAAAATAACACTAAAACTGTCGATATTGTGTGTTTTATACCTCTAACTTTGAATTTAATCCTGATTTTCTTTGGTTTTTTACCGAAACCTTCTCCAGCGTCTTCTACCTCCATTTTTATATGGTTTTTTTCTTATATTTTGATTATTTTTTGCTAGATCTAGGGTTCTGTGTGTGTTTTTTGATCGGTGTAACTGTGTGAGTAGTGTGTGTTTTGTGTGTGTGTTTTTGAAATGAAACGACAGATGAATAATGAAATTGTGAGTGGTAGTTTTTGTTGTTGTAGTATTACCAAATTACCCTTCCGCTTTTCTATTTATTATTTTTTTTTAATACAAAAATTTTTTTTAATCTCCACCCTTCTTTTTTTTAGATGAATGGCTGGGATTGGTCCCCAGTATCCAAAAAAATAAGGGTATCTTAAATAACTCTCCTCAATATATATTATATATATTTGGATAAAAGTTACTTTATTTGTTTGTTGATGCTTAATAAGCCATGACGCGTGAATATTATTTATTAGTTATTACTGGTGAGGAGAGGAGGCTTGGTGATCAAGTTAGTGCTTCCAAACTTTCCTAAAATTATTTTTAATTTTTACTCAAGGCATCCTATTCTTCTGCAAGATATCACTCATGACTACGTAGTTTGCTTATTATCTGTCCATCTTATTTTAACTTATCAATATCATTGATCCGTAAGTTTTATGTTTTATTCATCGATTATTTATAAGTCACATAACCTAAAACACTAATGAACTTCAAACTCACAAACCAGGCTTAGCCTTCATCTAATACATACATGTCTGGAAACTGTTGATAGTCACAATGAGATTTGTTTAGAAAGAAAGAAAAAGAGTGAGACGTTATGTCCTTATCGACGACATTTTTTGCATAACTTCATATGTTTGTGACCCTGACGTGCGTTTAAATATTTCAAAACATAGCACCACCTTTTCTGACTGCTATTTTTTAGAACGTGACAAACTATGTACATAAAGTCTTTGTTAAATCTAGCTAAATATGTTTTTTTATTAGGGTTTATATATAACAAGTTGATATTGCAATTGAACTATATATAACAAGTTGGCAATTTAAAGTGAATGTTGATGATCTAAACGAGAGAATCAGTGGAGTATGAAAGCATTATAGATCGATGGATACTGCACACAGTTTTCGTATGTTGTTGTTAGTAATCAGGATAAAGGTGACAACTAGTGGAGCATTAATCACAACCTGTTGTTAGTTATATAGGGCAAATTATAAAAAAGTGTATCCAACATAACATCTTTTTCTATTGTGTGTAGTGTACTATTTTTTTTGTTAAAGTGTCAATAAACTTTTGAATTTCGAATAATGTGTGTAGTAGTGACTATTTTACCCCTTATCTTTTGATCTTCATCTTTTGTAAAAGCTCTGTTTATTAAAATAATTTTCACAATTTTATCAAAAAAAAAATTCATTCTTCTTTCTATCACTACCACACAAAATAGAATAGAGCACTTTACATTAAGCCCTGTTTTTTTTTTATCCCTTAAAAAAAAGGGCTCTATGTGTAATTCTGGATATTTTTTAATTAATAAAGCCGTTTTCCAGTTTAGTTAACCGGACTCTATTCCATTGTCCATAATAAATCTTTCTTTCTTGTTAAACAACCGTTCTCTATTCTATTGTCCATAATAAATCTTTCTTTCTTGTTAAACAACCGTTCTCTATTCCTATGGCGGGATTTCAATTTTACCAATTTTTCAAATTTTTTAATTTTTTCGGTGTAAATGGTTGATTTGATCCCAAAGTAAATCAATGGAACTTTATCTTTGACTATTGATTGTGTTTGTTATGATAAGCTTAAATGTGTTTGGTTCAATACTAATTACTTGATATTCACAACGAACATGTGCTCGCGTGTTGCGATGGGATCTTAACATACACTTTAAATAAGAATTAAGATTATTATCCATGGACCATGGTCTGTATACTTTTGCAACAATTTCTATTACTTTATACGATTTTAGCTTTAATTATATAAGTTTGTATGTGCTGTTTGTGAGCTTCCTCTTAATGGTTGTCCTAATCATTTTATAGAGCCGGTTGCTTTTGTTTATGCGTCTATTGTGGCCGTAAAGAGTTTAAAGCATGGATTTATGTTAATTAAATGGTTGATTGGTTAACTGAAATGCTTGATTTGGTGCCAATGAGTATCAAAAGAACATTTATCTTTGACTACTAGCTGCGTTTGATTGAGTCATAGACGAACTTCCTATAAGCTTGCAGACTTAATGGTCTTATATTAATTACTTGTATTAGAGGTTGTTTGGGATTGCTTACCGATCATTTGTTTGTCTTGATGAATTTGTACTTTAACCTTAACTCTGAGAAAGTATTTGTGTATACATCAGCGTACTTGGTCTAAAAGGCGATAAATCTTGACTAACTTGTCTGTCTTTTTTGAAAGAGATTATGTAATTTATACCATTCTTTTAGAAACCAATTTTGAAATTTTTTTTCATTTTTAACTATTAAGTGTTTAATGTTAATGTTTCGTATTAACAATATTATTTTTTGTTATCCAAATAAGAATTGTAAATAATCAAATTAAAAACCATTTGAACAACAACCTTAAATAATAATATATGAACATCAACATCAAATAGTTCTTAACTTCTCATATCTAATATTTATTCAACCAACTCATAAATTAAAATTTACTAATGTCAAATTCCATTTTTCTAAATGTTGTCATCAATAACTACTCATATCTAATATTTATTCAACCCACTCACAAATAAAATTTTGCTAATATTTATTCAACCCACTCACAAACCTTATAGTGGGTGTTTCGGTCGGCATCGGTCGGTCAAGGTTTTAGGTCGAGTATGCGATCGAATGGGAGAGCACAAAAAGTCAAAAAAAATCCTATCGTTTTATTTTCATATAAAGAAAGAGAGAAGATTGTTTGTTTTGTTTTCTTTGTTGATAGCTTCGATTTGTGACTCAAAGAAGATAAGATGGTTTTGTTGTTAGACTTTTGTGGCTGCAAGAGAGGTGAAAAGTTTAGTGGGGGCGTGGTTTAGTGAGATGAAGATTAAGGTAAAAATGATTAGGGTTGTGTATTTTATTAGCTTATATATCCCCTCTACTTAGGATTATAACTATTTTGGTTTAGTTTTGGGTTGTGCATTTCGTCTAATGGTTTTGGGTGCACAATTACTTTATATATCAATCTGCATTGAGTTTTGTACCGTAGATGTACAGTGCTACAGTAATGGGCAAACACAAAGTACCCAAGATCTGGCCCAAGCTAAAATATAAATAAAAAACGGACCTGCTACAGTGACGGGCAAAAAAAAGTAACCCAAAATCTGGCCCAAGCTAAAATAACGGACCTGCTATAGTGCTACAGTGACGGGCCCAAAAAATTAGCCCAAAATCTTGTCCAAACTAAAAGAAAAAAAATAAACAACGGACCCTCAACTTTTAACTTTTAACTATTTACGACTTTTTATTCTCTTATATACTAATCGTTATTTACTATGCATCTATAGTGGTACAGTAATGAGCTAAAAAAATTAGCCTAAAGTAAACAAAAAAGAAAAAAAAATACAAAACGGGTCATCAACTTTTAACTATTTACGACTTTTTATATAATAAACTTTATTTATCAAATTTAGAACACGTATCTACCG